>VXBJ01006458.1:2441188-2466800 GCA_013400055.1 Nycticryphes semicollaris | reverse complement strand
AAAAAAAAAAGAGAGAAACAGCTTGTCTGCAATAAATGCAAGGCACAAAGATACCCCTGTGAGTACGTATGACCAAAGCAGAGCAAATAAATCAATAGGTACAGTTTTCTATAAGGAAAGCAGAGTCAGCTGAAAGGTGATGTTACACGAGGGCTAAATCATTTCTCCCTACCCATGTGTGGATGGAGGAGGGACAGGCAGGTAGAAACCCCAGGGCAGCTGTGGAAGAGAGAGGTGAAAGCCATTTCCCTGCACCCAGGCTGTGGGGAAGGGGTGGTGGGAAAGAATTCTGCAGGAGAAGGCAGGATTGCTGGAGAGGAATAGGAGAGGCAGGGCTGCTCTGGCTGCCCCTTGGGACCCCTGGGCCTTGCCAGTTCCCTGCAGCTGGGCCACCAAGGCTGTGGCAGGAGAGACATATGCTCCCCTCCCTTTACGCTCCTCTGACTCCTGCAAGGCGTCACCTGGTCTTCAGTGTCCTGAGGCAGTGATGTTTTCCTTGAAAAACACATCTTTATTGCTTTACAAATTCCTTATAACAAGGGACTCGTGTTCAGACTGAAGGACACACTTATTATTGTCCTGTGGTTTTCAATTAATAAGTTCACAGCTAACAGTTTTTAAGTACAGTGAATCATGCAAATTTCCATATCACAGCAGCTAATTTATTTGTTTGTTGGGGAATAGCAGGCGCCACATGAATTTGTTTTGAAATTAATTCCAAGAAAGGNAGCCTCTGTGCAGTGTAGGGTGTTTAATGTGGGGTATGAATGTGAAATGAGCAGCAGCACAGTTCTGATATCCAGGGGACAGATCCTGAAGCCCAGCCCTCACTAACTGGGGGATTTCTGGCCAGAACTAACATGACTATATCTCCAGGTCAGAATGATAAAATCCAGGTGCATTCTGCATATGATTGCCAATGACTTCATTCTGTCTTCCACATGCAGTTCCAGCTTTTGTTCCCCAGGCAGTTTTCACTGCTGGTTGCAAACACAAGGATCATTAAGTTACAAGCTGGATTTATTTACCGTTTGCAGCTAGATCTGAAAATAGTTGTCTGTTATACCAGATTTTAATTTTAAGCCTGTTTGATGGGTATATAATATATGTCCTTACCTGCTCTTGCAACTTCACACAATTATGCTTTGGGCTCAGTTCTGCCTGTAAGAGCCATAACTGAGCTCACATGAAGACTCAGGCAAGAAAGGCATAGCAGAGTGCTGTGCCAGGGGGTTCCAGGATACGGGAATGTTGGGAGTTGAGGCGCTGCTGCTGCAGAGCTCAGGCATGGGCACAACACCAACAGATAGTTCTGCAGAAAGTGCATTAGTCTGTGGTCATCACTAGATATTTTCTGGACTCCAGTGGTGTAAAGTCCCTGCTCTGTGAGGATGAACTTCATTCATCATTCATACAGATAATCTGCTGCTCATGTGGATGCTCTCATTTTGAAGCTGATGCTGTGGTTTTGGCCTGATCTTTGTGGATAAGGAAATCCAGCAGATATTTTAGTGACCTGTTCTAAATAACCAACACCTTAGGCAAGGGACTTGGCTCCAGATCCATCTCACTGAATTTTAGGCACCTGTGGCTGTCCTAAGCTATATCATTAGTGAAAAGGATCTTCATACATTATCAGTCAACTTAGATCTGGTACCTTGATTTCTGATTAGGCTATAGAGGCAGGCTAGGAAGACTGAGCTTCAAATGGTGAGATTTGGTGAGATGTCAAAAGCAAAGGATAGTGATTCTGTACCAGCAGCACCCTTCTCACAGGTAGCAGGTCACTGGCTCACCTTTCTGAGCCCTCTTCCTAGTCATCTTTACTTTATTTTTCTTTTTGAAATCAAGCTGACAGATGGACTAAACAAGTCTGCAACCTGTACACTTTGGCTGCTTTGTAAGATGGAACTAGTCTGCCTTATTGTAGTCATCTGTGGAAATGATAGTCCCTAAATGCTTACACAATGAGGCTATAATTTAAACTATAATTTCAATGTAAAAGTGACAGGAGGCTGAAGCAGGCTATCCAAGGGAGAGAGTGAATGATGTTCTTGATGTTTGAAAGGAGATGAAAGAGTCACTGATATGGAGAAGCCCATTTGAGATAATGGCAGCGGAACAGGAAATGGTTCCTGCAACACGAGAGATGAAAGTGGAAGAGGGAAACACACAGCTGCAAGAAGGAATTTCGTTGGTTGTGACTGAAAAAGAAAAAATGCTGGGAAGAAATAACATTGTGAAAGTAGCAAGGGGGGAAAGATGATGAACATTTTTTAATAGGGAAATAGACCACTGGTCAGAAATAAGCAGGAACTTAACCAGAGTGTGATAGCACTGAAAAATTTCCCAATGTCTCTCTTCACACAGGATGGACATTCACATTAAGTGCTGGGATTTAATTTAATTAAATACATATTAAACTGAATAACTCCTCTGTCTGTCCTATATATGTATATTTTTCATGGTTTTTTTCATTTTGTTTAACCATCCAGAATGGGGAAAAGGCATAGTTCCTTCAATTCAAGGAACCTGACTTGAATTTGATGGTTCCCTATACATCCCATAAAGCTCATATGCTAATAAGGAACATTTCTGACCTTTCACATTAAGATCACTCTAACTGCTATCCACATATTCAGCCCATCTGTCTTCTTCTGGATCTGAACTTCTTGCCAGCAGTTAAAAAAAAAAAACAAAAAACAGAAATAGGTAACAAAAAATGAAACTATTTAAGCTGCAGAAGACAGGAAAATACTTAAATAGTGTCTTCAGAAGTGGTGCACATTTTTCTGTTTGATGGAATAAAACTCAGATGTCCCAGTGTTTTCACTCAGTGGAGATGAAAGCAGAGCATTGTGGCAGACAGGACCTAGAATACCCCAAAAGCTAACATGAAAATGTTGGGGTTTTTTCACATTGAGAGCAACTACTGATTCACAAGCATGGAGTTGCAGTAGCATCACTTGAGTCAGGAAAGTCTGTTCCTTTAAAACAGATTGGATCTCTCAACCACTCTTTATGTTTCTCCAACATAATTTCAAATGTTTTTAATAAGAAATAAATAGGTAGCAAGAAAAACACATTTAGTGTGACTGAAGTGATCCTCATGTAGTACACTATGTTCAAATTCTGTCCACAATCACGTTTAATATGTAAATAGTTCCATTTGTAAACAAAGGCTTCAGAAATTCAGTTTCTGGCAGAAAACAAGTCCTACAAGTTACATTGCTCAGGCTGACCCACTGAAGTCAGTGGAAATATCTTTGTCAAATATCTTTGGACTTTGAATGTTGGTCTTACAACAAATACTATACGCTGAATGGCTGCTTAAATAACAACAGGCATTTGAGAGAAATGAGACCATGAAAAAGAGGATCAAAAAGAGAGAAGGGGAATGAAATAACCAGAAGGAAGGAAAGAAAAAGAAAAAAAAAAAGGACACAAACCACAATTGATCTAGAAGATAAATAAAGGTAAAGGGCATGCTTAATGTAAGGGAGAAGAAAATGACAGAAAAAGAGACAGAGGGAGAATGGCAGGGAGAAATAGTGGGGGAAAGATACCCCGATAGTAGAAAAACAGAGGCTTAAAATAAAAGTAAATGCTGAAAAGACAGATAGAAACAATGCTAAGAGGGAAAGAGTAGAAAGACTGACATGAGGCCTCAGTAGCACTCTCTCCTCGGTGAGGAGAGAGGCCTGAAAGAAGCCTCAGCTAAACAATAGAGGGATGCGAGACAGAGGCACAAGGGGGGCAGCACAGATCAAATGAGAACCAAATGTAACTGTAACAAAGGGTCTGAGATGTAGGCAATGAAAGCATGTTAACAGGAAAATGTTTTGTGTGTGCATGTGCATGTGAGTTTTCACTCACTGGGAAATATACTGTCTATCCCACACCCGAAAAAAACCCACAGTAACCCAGACCAGCTCAGTCTCAAAAACAAAAGCCAGGAGCACTTAATGTTATTCTGGGCCTTAATTATTATCTGGGGTTTTTGCTGTCTTCTATTTCTCAATTTTCAAACAAGCACCTCTGCTGTTGCTGCCCCTCCTTCAAATCTATTTAAAAATCCGCTCTTGCTGTGATGGCTGCAAAAGCTGTGACAATTGGCAGGCTGCTGCTGTGCTGAAGCTAGTGTTTGTCATGCTGACCAGTTTTCTAGCTGTTTCCTTGTAATTCCTAGATAGCTCTTTGTACCTGCTTATTGTCTTTTTTTTTTCTTGAAGAGGAAGCACTTTAAAATGGGGCTGTCTCTGTGCTTGTGCAGCAGCCAGTGAAGAGGAATATTAGCAAAGATTCTCCTGTGATTGCTATAAGTCACTTTTGAAAATCCCTGCCTGTGTCTGAAGTGTCCAAAATTGGCCTTTTTCTTGGTTGAAAGGAGGTATTTAGCTGCAACACTGCATTCCTGTTTACACATGCTACATCAGAACTCACTGAAAAGCCTCCAGATCTGAAGTGAGGTTATAGCAGCACCTACATGGACTGATGGCTGTAGCTCCCATTATGCCAGTGCAGCAGGTGTGGCCAGTGCTGTGTGGCATAGCCTTGCTGTGTCAACACTTCAGGCTCCCCACTTGCTTCCCATGACCTACTGTGGCAGGTGAGTGTGCACAGTCCCTCGCGGTGTGCTTGCGTTGACCCAGTCACCCACAGAGCACAGCAAGAGCCAAGAGAACATGGGGAAGAAAAGCAAAACTGTTCAGGATTGTTCTGTGCCTGGAGGAGCCATAAATCCTGCTCCCCTTGTGCCCATGCTTCTGTGAAGTGTGCAGAGTTCAGGAGGGCTCCCCTAGACATGGACAAGCTCTGTCTGTAAAGGAGTTGATTTAACACCCTTGATGTCCTTTCAGACCCAGGTGCTCTGCCCTCACCACCATTTTAGCAAAATGCAGATCCCACTCAGCTTTCTACACCAGTGTCTGTCCATCAGCATCCCCTCTCCTGGTGCAACTCAGAACATCCTTTCCCTGGCTTTACACACCCACATGCAGTGCAGTTCCTCAGTTCTCTTCTGCAAAACAGCACAGAAATACAGCCAACACCTACTGCTACCTCCTTCTCAGACTGGTGGTATAAAAGAGCCCCTAAATCTGTGTGCAGCAGTGTGGGGTATTTGAATATGTTCCTTAAATATTCAATATCACTGATACTTAGTGTAGGTATTTCTTTTTCAAAAAAGAGCTACTGTAAGAATTGAACAGGTCACTTGGGACAAGAAGGGGAATGTGGGAGAGGAATAAAATGCAATTATTTACAGTGCAACTGAACAGTGTTTTTACACAGAAGGAGATAGAAGCATCAAAAAATGAAATATAGCTGTTACCTTGCAGAAGAAAAGCTTCCTGGTTCTTGGTTATATTTTTATTTTAATATTCTTTATTACCATGACATGGAAAAGAAACTCTTGAACTATTAAGTGCAACATATGGGGCAGAGTGGGGAGCAGCTGTGAGTACCATAGGGTGCTTCAAGAAGCTGGTGCTCCTAAAGGTATTGCTCAGCTACCATTCAACACACAGACTGAAATAGACTCAGGTTGTGAAGTTTGGATCAAAACCTGCAAAGAATTTCAAACTTCCCTAAATCTATACGTGAATACACTACTGGGAGGTTGCAAGGGATCTGATTTTCCCAAAAGTCTGAGCTGTACTTCCACAGCAAGAAATCCACATTATTGAGTTTTTAAACAAATGATCATTAATGATGATCTTAATGATCATTGACGTTGTTCTTGTAGAAGAGCCAGGGAAATGTCACCCAGTGCAATCCTTGTTGCTAAGGGGTTAAACACTTGCTTGGCTAAGGCTGCTTGCTGACCTAGCTGAAAGAAAATAAAGCTATAGGTCAGTGAGTGAGATTGCCCTTCCTTTAGAAGAACTGCCCAGACAGCCCAGGAAGATTACAATAAGTGTGTAGAGACTAAGCTAGGAATTAGAGATGAGAGAGTGCTGATTTCAGTTCTTTTATGTGCTGTCTTTAGGCTGAAGTCCAGGGAGCTGCATTGGCATGAACTGTTCCAGTAACAGAGGATACATTGCTAAGGCACATATAGCCCAGGGGCTTGAGCACCACTGTACTGGGGACTGCTGACACTTAAACTGGGAACTGGCAGAAGAAAAGATGATTTGGTCTTATTGGATAAGGGGAGTCATGGTTAAATGGTTACATGAGGCAAAGGGGGATTTAGGGGAGAAGGAATTATTAATAATCTTTAGATTTTTCTCCATGACACTCTTGTTCTCCAGCAATGAAAGCAAATGAGGTGTTGAAAGCAACGTTGAACATAGATCCACAGAAATGGTGTGGCATCTCAGTCAATACATGGGATAGGAGGTTGTATTAAGCAGGCCAAATTTGGCAAATGCAGGACATGATCTTACTGTTGGCCTGTTAACATGGTTTGTAGGAGCACCAGAGAGGATCCTCAATCTGCTATTTCTCTGTGTGGAGCAGTAGCAGAACCAAAAAAAAAATGCAGATGCTTGTCAACAGTAGAGATTAGAGCTGATATAATTAGAGCTATGTAATTTACTAACAGTAATATCTCCAATTTAGCATTCTCAATGTCTGGAAATGTCAGGCAGCCAATGGCAGCCAAGTTTACAACTGACAGTCAGTGTTTTCTTTTAACAATGTTTTAATAACCTCCTGCTTGAGCTCACAAGTACCCAGCACCTTGTGTCAGCTGGCTGGCACCTGTTCTCACAAAAGTAATAGAGATCGTATATCATACTTTGGAACAGCAGTTGGCACTTGACAATGTGACCATGAATAGCACCATGTTCAGCTGTAGCCATGCTTCACCTTCAGGAATTAAATAGTGGGAAATACCAACAGTGAATTTATCACGAGTGATTTGGTTAGAAGAAGAAATGAGTGGCTGTGCATTGATTCAAAACTCAAGTCACAGATGAAGATGGGTAACAAAGAGGCCTGGAAGCGTCTGTAAGAAACTGAATGGTGAATCCGAAAGCAATTCTTTAAAGCTCTCCTGGATGAAGCAGAAGACAGGTGGCAAAGCACTAAGTAGAAGTCTGGTGAGAAGTCCTTCTGGAGAAAACCACCTGGAGGCAGGCTGCTTTCAAATGCGGCCTTGAAAATCACTCTGAAATTAAGGGAGCCTGCCGTAGCCGTAGTGTATTGTCTTTAATGCACTGAGACAAGGACCATCTCTTTTCCATGCTGACCTGTGCTCCAATGCAATTACCTCTCCAGCTGATTGTATATGCCTCTTCCACACAATTTGGAGCTATTTTCATAGACCACATTGTTTTAGACAGTTTTAGAAATGATGGTCTATATCTAATGCAAGAGAGACCTAACGGTGGCTTCCCTGCTAATGGACTGTAATTACAGGACTGATCGCACATCCCTGCAATATGAACCCTTCTGTGCTTTCTAAGGCAACAACAGGAGCACAAATCAATGGTCTGCCACGACAAGCTTCAGAGGATTCAGGGTGAATAGACCTTGGTATATACACAGTAAAGCTTGTTAAATGGGGACAACACACCTCTGATTAGCATAGTATCATTAACTTATCTTCATGGACTTGTGAAGGATTGTCCTTGTACTGTACTTCATTTAACAGCTGGCAAGAAACTGATCATTTTCAAAATGGGTCTTTACACTTCAAAGTGGCCCTATATGTGTTGGAGGCAACAGCAGGAGCTGCAGAAGACATAGAACAGATGTTGAACAAGATTCTCCTCTTGGGGAAGAATGATTTCTTTCTTCTGTGAAGATATGGCCCTGGCCTGTTATTGGATAGGAGCAGGGAAACTACACAGCATGGACATTGACTTTACAGTCTTTCATGGATAAAGTGTCTGCAAAATCATGTTAATAGAGAGAAACACTTGTCTGTGGAGTAATAAAGAGGATTCCTTTCAGTATGTTCATGAAAAAGGATAGCTACTTCATATTTTTATATTTGAAGTAGGACATCTGTTATGTCATTATGAAAACTATACTTACAAAGGATAATAGATCTGATTCTTCTCACCCTGTATGTTTTGGCAGGAACTGTTAAACCTGTTGCATGAAAGCCTTGGTCCTTGTCTCAGAAATTTTTCAGCTATGCTTTTGCCTGGCTATTCACTGCATTGATGTGAGTTCTGACCCTGACAGACAGACCTGGCCTACTGGCTTGACTTCAGACCTGCCTCATTATGACAGATTTGTCTGGCAAACTTGACTCTAGGATGCAGCCAGCTCCTGCCCCTGTACCTGCCCTGCTCTTGTTGCTGGGGCACTGTGCAGCTGTGCTGGTGAGTCCTGTGCCTGCTTTGCTGCCATGCCCAGCTCCTGGGCTTACCTCCCCTTACAGAGGAGTCTATTCTTTTTTTCTGTACAATCAGTTGTTGGTGGCCAGCAAAGACACCCATATCCTCTAACTCTCATTTCATTGATAGCAGTGACATGACAGAGGCAGACATGGTGGGGTCCCATAGCAACCTTATGCAGAATACAAATATATATCTTTGACAGTCAGTCACCGCACTCAACAGCTTAAGTGAATCCAATAGCATCCAGTGTACCAAGAGTCTTTGTCAGATTCAATTGTTCTGAATGTCCTAGAGAATGATCTCTAATTTAACAACAGAAAAGTGTTTACTTCTTATGAATCAAGAATCTGTATACGCTGTCACATCAATCAAACTGGTGAGTTGGAGTAGTGGTTCAATTAGACTCTGAGGGAAATGATAAAGTGATTTATCTGAACCTATTTCTGCAACCAGAAGATATTGCTGTTTATTAACAGTGAGAGTAGTTTCATCAGGTTTTTCTCTTTTTGGCATCCTATATGGTCCACATTCAACAATAAATGTTGCCTGGGGGGATAGGAAAACAATGCCCCTGCCATCATGAAGTATACCCAGAAACAAAAAAGTTGGCTAAGAAGTTTATGTGGCTGCACAACATGATGTCCCTTGGGGCCAAACCAAGTAAGAACAAACAGATAGAAAAGGAGTCAGATGAAGAAAATGTGAGTCTGGGACTGAGTGTTAGTGTTCATGTCCAGACAGCCTCATTATTAGCCAGATGGCAGCTTCAGTACCAATCCCTTGGAAGGGTCAGCCCAACAAATTACAAGATCTGCCAAGTGGATTTGGGAAAAGAGAAGAAAAAAGTAAAAAGAAAGAATGAAAGAAAAAAGCCAGATCTATCACATTCATCGATGGCCAGAGAAGGGTTTCTCATAGTCTCATGTAAGTGTGATCCAGGGCTGGAGTCAATTGATAATTCCTCAGACTACAGATTATACCAAGATTATACCAAGTTCAGTATGAATAATGGTTTTCCAGTGCTTGGGACACGCCTTGACCTTACTCAGTTTACTGGCATAGTTGTGGATGCAGAGTCCAAGGACAGATTAGGGGGATGAGGACAGGGGGAGGAAAATCATATTTAGTTCTCGTCTCCAATAGATGTGCTGCTGAAGCCCACATAGACAAGTAGTTTATATTTCATGGGACTAGAGACTGTTGATCCTGTAATAGATTATGGTCATCGTAGATTTGGCACCATGGAGTGGAAAGAATAATTTTGACAAAGATTTAAATAATAACTGGAAATTTGAGTAGGAAATTAATTGAGAGCCCATGACAAACCTCTTTCTCTCCTCTGCTCTTCCTGAGCTCCAAGAGCGAAAAAGCTGATGAAAGCATAGTCTGAATGAGATACTTGGTACTCACTTAAAGCTGCTTTCTCATCTGCACTTTGTACTGCTTCATATGCCCTGCACAAGGCATATGTTATGTGTATACTTGGTATGCACTTGCAAGGTTCAAAAATATAAGAAAACGGAGGGGAAAGCCCAGTTTGTAAAGGAAACAGATGATGAGTTTCAAAATACTCAGTGACGTAAATATATGATTTTTACAATACTCCGGCAGGTGTCATAGATATTGTGTTACAGCTTTGGACATTTTTTTCAGATTAACTATGATTTCTTGAATTTTCTAAGAATTTTTGGTTTTGTCAAGAAGTGAATGAAAGTGAGGACAGTGGCTGGAATTTGGCATATCATGTAGTCTGCAACAGAGTTTCTCAGCGAGGACAAGACACACATGGCTTGATGTCCTAGTGTCACAGCAAGCTGAGGTAGACACCAACCAAATTAGGAGAATCAGAGAGCTGGAGCTGTGTCTCCTGAGCATGGGAAGAGTTGCAACTTCTAGACAAAAGCAGCATTTCGAGCAAGTGAATTGCAAAAGATTCTCCTGCTGCTTGAGTCAGCAAGAGCAATGTTAACTTGCCTCATCCACAAGAAATTTTCATTGCTTTTAGCTTAGTACATGCAATTGACTCAGTGCAATCCTTCAGGAGGCAATATTTATCCAGGCAATATCTTAGTGTCAGTAGGCAAAGCAGTAACACAGCAGCACCCATGTAATTGAAGCCACAGCATGCCATTGAATGTAATGAAAGCGGCTCTATACAAGGTTACTGAGTCTCTGGAAGCGAGAACCATATGAGATGATGCGGCCATTAACTTTCTTTGTCTTTATCTTTTTCATTACATTTTAGAGCTTGGTTCCAGGCTAGCAGCCTGTGGCAGCAGGCAGCAAAGACTAAGTTTGGCTGAGATGCAATCCCCAGAAAGAAAATGTGTGACACAACTGTACTCACTAGGTAATGTCCTGTTTATAGCTTGTGATTGGGAATGGCCTTATCTGTGTTCTTTTATACACCAAGAAAGTGATTAAAGCCTCATTTTAATTTCCTTTCGTACCTGACTCTTATCATCCAGATAATTTCACTGTTCTCAATCAACATTTGCAGGAGTAAACAATGCTATGCTAATAACAGCGTTGTGCCATAAACATTTCCTAAATCATGAAATGTTACCACAAGGAGGGTAAATGTTAGAGACTGTCCCAGTTTTATGGACAGAAAAATGGAAGAAGAGACCAGTAAAACAAGTGGTCTGTGATTGTATTAGTCTGTCAGACCTTTGTTCCCAGCTTCCTGTATTTAAGCACCAGACAGTTCTTTGTCTCAGAGGTTTTGCAGCTCTGCATAAAAATCTCCTGTGCAAATTAGTCTATAGATTTTAACATGAAGAAAACAAAACCAAAAGAAACCCTCAAAACCAAATAAACAAAAAAAACTTGCCCCCAAACCCAAAAATCAAAACACCCTACCTAAAGGAAAGATTTACTGTTATCGAATGAGGGACAACTCTTTCTGTAACAGGATGGATGATGACTAGAGAAAGAGATACACAAGTTACCACTCATTACCTGTTCCACAAGGAGAAAGCAAAAAATGATGAACAAGCTTGTTAACAGATATGACACCCCAAGCAACCATGAAGCACTTGCTGAAACAGTTGGGAATTTAGTGCCAAACATCTTGATCTTATCACTATCACATTACATGGCTAAATAATACAGAAGTGAATGTGATGTGTTCTCTCCAGCGACGATGTTATCCCATAAATGGAAAAGTGTGGAAGACAGAATGTGCTATTTAAGCATAAAATATAGATGTAGGCCTTAATTTCTACTAAAATCAATGAGCCTGGCTTGTGCTTTGCACTTGCGTAGCACATTCCAACTTCCCTGTGTTATTGCCTCACCAATTAGAAAAATTAAAAAGCTAAGATAGGGGAAGCAGCTGCAACATCCAAAACACAACACATAGAGTCTGGAACCTAAAGAAAATCATGCATATTTTTCATATGCAGATATATAATAGACATTTTACTTTGCATTGTTATGATTTACCTTTCTAAATTACTTTTCTGTTTCGCCTGAAGTGCTAAAGGCATGACTTTTTCTTTTTCTTTTTTTTTTCTTTTTTTGAGTGCCACTATGACTCAGCTTGCCTGTAATCACTAAACAATAGGAACATGACAGTTTCTGGCAGAGCACACGAGACATTTTATCACTACAACAGACACTCAAGATGGTTTGATTGCAAGGGGGAAAATATACCCGGTCAAATTCATACAGGGACCAGACAAGAAAACTAGCATTAAACCAATATTTCAGACACCACACAATAAAGTTTTACTATATGTATGTACATAAACAGTAGCAAGCAGTGTCTTGAGCCACAGGAGCAGGATAAAAAACAAAGAAGAGAGTGATTCTTCCACAAAGGTAAGTGCCCTCCTCCACCCACCTGCAGGAAAGACATCCCAGATAGAGCAGTGCCTGACCCATTATTACTATTGTCAAGTCCAAGCAGCACCAGGGACCCTGTAGCAATGAACAGAGGGGATGATCATGGGCCAGGTCTTGATTCCACACTCACTGGCTTTTAGTTGTTCAGTATAGGCCTAGTTAAATGTCCACACTACTGCATAGATGTCACTCCTGGCTCCCACTGAGTCTGCCTGTCCAGGCTGTGACACTGTTGAACAGCTGGGGTTGCTCTGGCTAAGCCCAGGCAGGTTTGGTGACCAGAAGGGCTCATACTCATGTTCACATGATAGGTGTGTTGAATATAGGCAGGGCTGGATTTGTCTGGGGCGAGTCAACAGCAGGGAGTCTGATCTCAACTCCCTCACTGGGTAGCCCCACTGAAAATAGGTGATAAACCAGATACAGCCAAAAACATGGAAGAAAAGAGCATAATCATGATGCATTTGTCTAATTAGCATTTGATTCTTCTGATGGAGCAAACATGGCTAAGAGATCACAGTGTCCCAGCTGCTTTCTGACATCTAGACATATCAACCTTTTGGAGGGGCAGTGCTAGTTCTGTGTTCACCTGAACTTCTTTTTAGAGATCCTTCTATCATAAATGTTTTTCCTAACTTCCAGAGATCCTTGAGGGCATGTGATTGTAATGGCAGATGAGATAATGGTGGGCCTAAATTACAAACCCAATATTTTTTGTATGGAATCTTCTGAAAAATATATGGTGAAAATTTATGTGAAAATGAAAATTATCTCTATATATATTGTTTCTGGTCAGAAGTAGGATCCAGCCAGTTGGAAGGTATTTACATGTTATTTTAACCTGCTGACCTGCAAGAACTGTCAGAAAGACTGTTCTCACAAGAAAAAGATAATGTAAATATTGCAGATAATTGAAGAGTGGAAACTTTATGGAGCAAAACAACTCCTGATTCAAGACAAAACTCTCCGTGGCCTCTATGAACTTTGAATAAACTTGAAAGCACATCATGGTTATCATATTACTTCAAATACTTTATTTTCTCCATAAATCCAGCCTACAATGTCAATAACGGAAAGAGACCTAATTATTATCTGGGAAATGACTGCCTGATGCACTGGGGAAAAATGCCACACATTCCTCCTGTTCTTTCCTACTTTGATTCTTAGGAGACAAAATATTTGCTTTCATTTTTCTTTTAGTAGATAATATGCCAACAGTAGCTGATATGATGCTGTCACCTGCTCACTCTTTATAAGTAAATTACTACGAGCTCACTGCTTAATCTTGCTGATTGGCAAGTCTAAGAAATAGATATCTGTAAAGGGACCTGCACTGTTAATCAGTGCACCAGCATCAAATTAAAAAATGTTCTCTGTCATGCAGATGACAGTCTGGCTAAAGCAAATAAGACACAAGTCCAAGAAGCTGCTGTGCTTTTCTCTGTGAAGTGAGAAAACTCCTTCATGTCTAGTATTTCTATGCAACAAAATCCAAGCAGAACACCCAGGGAAACCAGACAAGAAAGGCAGATGTTTGGACTGACTTCTACTCACTATGATGTGATTGACATATTGGTTGGCTATGCTTAGTTACTGAGGAGACCTGCATGTGAAGTAGGACCTTTCCCAAGGATTGCAAGGCCACCTGTGACTTTAACTCTTCCTTCCTCCTACAAGTTAAATGGTACCATGGGGATTCCTGTCCAGGAATGCTGGTATGTCTGATCCCTCTGCCTGAGTTCAGGGAAATGGTATTAAATGGGTTAGAGATTGAACTCAGGCAGTAAATCACAAGCAAGACGTTCTTGAATTATTTCATGCAAATATTTAGTGATCAATTACCCATATTCCTCCTTGAGTTCTGTAGCTGGTCAGTCACTTGCTGATGTGAGTTGCTATTGCTGGCCCAGGAGACTGAAATATATTGATCAGGATGTGGGATTTGGAATATTTTAAATAAATTAGGTCTAAAGAGAATAAAACATTACAGATTTCTTTCTAGCTGAGGCATTCCTAAAAGATATATTCAGGGAAGGTGTAATTCAAGAATAATGGGATAGGAAATTGCCCAATGAATGTAGTTTGATGTTTATGTATAATTTCACAATATGCTATTATGCTAACCACTTGATTGGCATATATTTATATTGTCGTGGTTTCCAAGCACTCAGGAAATGTGGACCCAAGGAAGGGGTGATTTCTTTGGGAGATAAAATATCTTAAAATACAAAGAATACTGATTGCTGCTCCACTTTGCTTACCCATTTCTGCTGTCCTTAACAAGAGAAATGAAGTGGCAAATCCCAGTGCATCTGACAGGTCAGAGATGAAGAGCAACATTTTTTGCATCCAAGGAAGTTCAACACCTTTGTGTATATGCTTTCTTTACCAAAGTGCTTCCAAAATCTGTTGCAAAAACTTTCAGTACTAACCTGCGTTCTGCACCATCATACAGCATGAAACTGAGCCTATGTTGACTCTGGTAGGTCTGCACTTGTCTTTAGCTTCTGTTAAGCCTGTGCAATTGTGCTGGCTTCTCATAAAGGAAGAGTTTTCACTCTGAATAAGCAAAAAACATTTCATATTGGTCCTTGCTTATCACAGTTAGTCCTGTCCTTATAAATAACATTAATAGTTCAATAGCTTTTGTACTTTTGCCACACTACCACTTAGTCAGTTTCCATCAATCACATGCTGAAATAAATCTCTGATAGAATCAAATTAAGTGCTCTGTGAACAGTTTACATCACTTCCCGAGTTTAGTCCCTGAACAAGGACTCTCCAGTGCCTTTTGAATATTTACTTCATGCTACCCACTGCACAGTACAATCTATTGCTCTTATCCAGAATCCCCATCCTTAATGAGTCTTTTAGCATGTGGAAAGGAGAGGTTTATAAATAACTACACTATCAGAAAACACCCTCGAGCACTTCCTTTTACAGTATTTACTAACAGCTTTTCTATGTTATTTTTTATTATTTATCTTGAGATTAAAATCAGACTTTATTGTGTCATGTTCAATATTCTACGGGAAAACATATATAGCAGATCTTGTCTCACCAACTGCCATTCACAAATTGCCTGCAAGATGCAAAGCAAAGTGACATGTGGCCCAGAAAGTCATTATATGCAATGATAGATGCAATTGTGTCTGTCTCTAATGGATTCTTATATAAATTCTGCCCTTAAGGTTACTTCCATGAAAAGCAACATTTAAGAAACTAGTCCCTATCCTGGAAATGGCTGCACGGACACATCTCTCAACAGGTGGTTCTGTTCTTTGACCCTGAATTCAAAGTAAGCCTCACAGAGCTCTTTTTTTTTTTTTTTTTTTTTTTTTTTTTTCAGAATAATGTGATAATTTGGAAAAGAGAATAATATCTCTGAATGTATTCAAAATAAATGTATCTGAATGAGGTATAAGTAAGCTTATCCAGAAGTATTGCACAACTTTCCTTCTGCATTTGATTATGAGCAGGACTTGCTGTTAAAGTTCCCATACTTGCTGAAAACTAGGGTACTGCCCATCATTCCAGAATAAATCCAAAATTTATTTAGAAGAAAGGCTTATACCCTGCAGTTGCTGTTCCTTCCCTGTTATGAAACCCATAGAATAAAGTCATCTGTTGGGGAAAAGTTATTGCCATTGTTGATGAATTTGTGTGTTCGTATCTTTGAAATAATTATCAAAGTAGTAAAAAACTTGCTTAGGTTTAGAATGATCAGTCATATTTGCTTGTATCTTAAAAAATATTAAATCGTTTTAAATAGAAAACAGTCTCTTTTTTGCTTCTTCTAGCAGCCTATACCTGTAGATTAGTGTGTTTGCCTGTACTGGGTTTCTGTGGCAAGTTTTTTGTAGTAGAGGACCTACAGGGTTGGCTTCTGTTAGAAGACACCAGAAGCTGCCCCCATGCTAGACAGAGCCAGCTCCAGCCAGCTTCAAGATGGTCCTGCTGCTGGCCAAAGCTGAGCCCATCAGCAACGTTGGTATCACTTCTCTGATACCATAGTTAAGAAGGAATAAAAAACATTGCACAACAGCTGGGAGAGAGGAGTGACAATATAGGAAAGAAACAACTCTGCAAATACCAGTCAGTAAAGAAGGAGGGAGAGGAGGTGCTGCAGGTCGCAGAGCAGATATTCCTCTGCAGACTGTGGAGAAGACCGTGATGATGCAGATTGTCCCACTGCAGATCATGGTGGGGCAGATATCCAACCTGCAGCCTGTGGAAAACCCCACACCAGAGCAGGTAGATATGCCTTGAAAGAAGAGAGCTCACCCAGGAGCAAAGTCCTGGCAGGAACTGTGGCCCATGGAAAGGAGCGCACGCAAAACAGGTTTTCTGGCAGGACCTGTTATCCCACAGGGGACCCATACTGGAGCAGTCAGCTCGTGAAGGACTGTACCCCATGGAAAGAACCCATGTTGGAAGCAGTTCTGCAGAACTGCAGCCCATGGGAGGGACTCTCGTTGGAGCAGTTTGTGAAGGACCGTATCTCATGGGAGGATCCCCACAACAGAGCAGGGAAGAGCATGAGGAGGAAAGAGCAGCAGAGATGAAGCATTATGAACTGACAGTAACCCCCATTCTCCATTGCCTTCCTTCCTTCACTCAGGAGGGAGGAGGCAGAACAGTTGGGAGTGAAGTTGAGCCTGGGAAGAAAGGAGGAGTGGGGGAAGGTGTTTTTAGGTGTTCTT
The DNA here is from genome assembly GCA_013400055.1 of Nycticryphes semicollaris. NCBI lineage: Eukaryota > Metazoa > Chordata > Aves > Charadriiformes > Rostratulidae > Nycticryphes > Nycticryphes semicollaris. The sequence goes on along the minus strand of VXBJ01006458.1, from coordinate 2,449,951 downwards.
ATTTCGCATTATCCAAATTTATTTAATTGGCAATACATTAAATGAATTTCCCTAAATCAAGTCTGTTTTGCCTGTCATGTTAATTGGTAAATGATCTGCCAATCCTCATCTCAACATAATCTCAACTCATGAGCTTTTTGCCATAATGTTCTCCCCCTGTCCTATTGAGAAGGGGGAGGGATACAGCAGCTTGGTGGGCACCTGGCAACCAACCAACGTTAACCCAACACAATATCTGAATACATCTACTCATTTAATAGGGAAAAAAGACCTGCTTCTGGTTGTTATATATATAAATTTCTCTTCCTCTATTCCTTTTCTACAAGCTTCCATTAGATCAGAAGTGTCAAGAATGATTGTAGGTTCATCGAATTCTGGTTATATACTGCTGTTGTTGATGACATGTAGAATTTATTGTGTAAAACTCCTAACCGTTTTCAGATTAACTGGCATTTTATACTTCTATTGCAAATAATGATCATAATAGCAAGAAATATTAAGATCATAAATGGAAAATATTTCTCTATAGTAATAAAGTCTTTGAATTGCAAAATTTGAAATTAAAATCTGTAGTAGCTATAGTAGAATTGAATACAAATGCATCTTTTATCTGTTTTTCAATTTTGTGAAGAAATAGTTGACATTTTAAAACATTTCCCCTGGAAAGAAGAAGCCCTGAAATGGAATTTTTCTAGGAATATCCAGGAAGAACTTGGATGTAGAATTTTTTTGGTCACAAAATGAAGAGTTTTCATGACATTCCATTTGGGAAGATTCCTCTATATGCCACCTATATTCTTCGTAGAAAATGTCTTCATTTTAATATGTTAAAGGACTTAATTCTTCACTTTTATAACACATTGGCAGGGGAATTGATTAACTTAAAAACAGGTACGTCTTAGCTTTAAACTTTTATATATAAGTTTTTTATATAAATAAGGATTTTTAATGTAGGTCATTTAATGTATGTTGATATAACTCTGCACAATTCTAGTTGAGAATTTGCCAAAAATAATTTCTAGACGAATTTTGCTCTATACAATGTAGGATCTTCAGCTGCATCTCCGTTACTGGCATGCACATTTGATTCAGGTGTGCCTCTTTACTGTACAAGTGTCCCTTGCTACTTCACAGGCCTATCACTACCTTCAGATTACTGCTTTTTCACAGTAAGGTCCAGAAAATATATAAATGATGAATGGGATAGGATGGTGGCACAAACTTCTGAGGGAAGTTCAGAGACTGAGAAAAAGGTGGGTCTAAGAGCTGGCAAACTCCTCCTGTCAAAACCACTTGCATCGCTGGAGAACTTATGCCTTGCTATTCCTCTGTAACTGCAATAAAGACCACTAAAATGTCAACTCAAAATGATGGGAAGGTCCTTATTCTCCATCCCAATAGCTCTGAAGAAGCTATTGATTTTATTTTGTAAATAATAAGCCCAGTTGCAGGAGAACTATAAAATGTCATGTCGCTCCTTCCAAAAGTGTTACCGAGTAATGTCAGTAGCTTTGGTTTTATTTAATTTTGTGATTAAAGTTTTTATTGATTTCCTTGCAGCATAGAATATATCAATATCTTTGGTTTCAAAGGAGCATTCAGTGGCACAGAAATAGAGAAAGACTCAACAGGTGCTTTATTTTAAATTTATGAAACTTCCATAGTGAATCCCCTGAGCAAGCTGCCAGCAATACCTTTCAATTGTGCAACTCAGCCTCTGTTGTCAAACCAAGTCCCTTTGGTGCCTCTCAGTTCACACACTTGTGTTTTTTAACTAGAAAAAAGCTTGTTTAGGAGTCAGTAAGAACTAATATTATCATATAGAAAGCTTTTAAGACATCAAGTGAATTCCATTAAAAGTTACTGTAAATCATGTGTACTTATCCTTTTTTTCTGCAATTGGCAGTCTATGGCATGCTGCCTGGGAGGGGAGGATAGAGGTCCTTCTGTCAGAGCCTACAAGGACAGGTATGCTTTGCAATTCTGAAGAGTTATAGCCTTGCTGGGTTCAGCGTGGATGATGAGAGCAAAGCCCTGGCCATTGGCACACCTGTAACTTTTATGACGTCTAGAAAGAAATGGGCCTGTTGGAGTGGGTCCAGAGGAGGGCTACAAAATTGATCAGAGTGTCGGAGCACCTCTCCTATGAAGACAGGCTGAAGGAGCTGGAGTTGTTCATCCTGGGGAAGAGAAGACTTCTGGGAGACATTACTGCAGCCTTTCAGTACTTCAAGGAGCTCATAAGAAAGATGCAGAGGGACTCATTATCAGGGAGTGTAGCAATAGGATGAGGGGTAATGTTTTTAAACTGAAAGAGGGTAGATTTAGATTTGATATAAGGAAGAAATTATTGTCAGGGTGGTGAGACACTGCAACAGGTTGCCCAGAGATGCTGTGGGTACCTATCCCTGGAATTGTTCAAGGCTAGGTTGGATGGAGCTTTGAGCAGTCTGATCTAGTGGAAGATGTCCCTGTCCATAGCAAAGGAGTGTTGAAACTAAATGATCTTCAAGGTCCTTTCCAACCCAAACCATTCTGTGATTATATGATTCTGTAAAACCACCATACAGATTTAGTTGGTTTGTGGTTGCACGACTTCAAACAAAGCCAACTTCCAACTTCCACACATGTTTTTCCCTCGGGTTGTTGTATAGTAACACATTTCAGCAGCAAACATATTGGCAGCCTTACATGGGGAAATTGTTACAGCCCACTCACCCCTGAATGCATGTGCATAATTCTTAGTATGTCATGAGGAGAGCAGGCCTTGTAGGATTATAGATGCATTAATAAATGACATCGGTAGAAACCCCTTTCACAGAATATACAGCCCAAATCTCCTAGACTACTTGAAATAATTGTTTTGAATAAACAGGGAAAGAGCCAAAGAAGAAACTGAATTCACAAGGAATCTCCAGATAAAAATGGAGCAGAATTTACCTGAATGCACGTGACAATTTATTAATGTGGTTTTTTCAGTCAGGAAAGAGGTTGCCTAAGAGCCTTTTTGACAAGCCTCTGTCTGATCAGCTGCCATTTCCATTTTAGAGATTCCACAGCTAAGTAGTTAGTAAAGGGTTAATAAATTATTAATAATGTCTGAATACATAATAATCACAAGGGGCTATGCCACATCTGGATGTAAGCATGCTAGGGTGAGGTACTCTTCTTAGTGATGAAGCATGGGTAAAAGCAACCTGTTGACCCACTGAACTCTTACACCCTTCTTAAACTTCTATGAACGTTAGCAAACCTTTGAATGTATTTTCTAAGTACATCCACATTAGAAAGTGTAATCCTTTTTCCCTTCCATTTTATGAATCCATTGTTTTTAAATATTAAAATGGCATCACAACATAAGACCAAGTTGCAAAGGCATAAGTGCAAAAACAACTGCCAGAGTGGGATGCTGAGAGTTTGCCGGAGGACCCAAACAAGTGTGCTGTGTCCTGCACTGGGAGAGCAGACAGGGTGAGATGGTTTCTCCTCAGTAAAAACAACATGCTGAAAGAATTCAATAAAAACAGATGAGCTTCATTTTTGCTACAGGGTGGCCATTCCTCTTGACCCTATGAGCCACGTGCCCAGATCTTTGTGTGGCTGAGAGCCATGAGACACACACCTCGGAGACCCTAAAGGAAAGGGACCTCCAGGAGCGTTTCAGAGGCAGGAAACACTAACTGGTCCCCAGGGCCCCACCATCACAGCTGAGACTGGGGTGGTCTGCAGTGACTGTTCTGCTCAGTTCCCTGGTGAGCCCCCCTCCCCAGTGGCAATTTCTGCCACTTCGCCTGTCCCTGCCAAGGCTTTGATTCACAAGGCAGAGGAGAGCTCCCACACTGTTACGCCTGCCCAGCCCCATCGCCCTGTTTTGCCCAGGTTTAGCCCCAGTACCAGAGCCACATCTCAGCTGTTTGCAAGCTATTCTACATGAGCAAAAAGGAAAAATAAATTGGAGAAAGAGAAAAGCATGCTTCTTTGTTAACCGTAGCTGTTTTCTCATGATGTCTTTGTCAGTTTGTCCCATCTATCTATTTCTTATTGCGTGTAGATTAGGTGACCTCTTGGACAGGAATCCTATTTTCACAATGTGGTCATTGCAATTCCTAAACAAATGGATAAAAACCTAACATATATCCTTGTATCTAAGTAATTCGGGCAGGGAGCCCCATTCACCTAACTGAGCAGTGCCCCAGTCCTCTAGTCTTGGCAAAACCACTAAACTCCTTGGGAATTTTTCCTCAGATGTTATGAGGTACTATTCCTATTATGGCTTTTAAACTGGGTTTGTTCCACTCTTAGTTCATGTTCAAACCACCAACGACTAGTTAATAATATTATTATTAAGGTCTTAAAACAGCATGTTTTAGTGCACAGATGCATGGTCTCCTTTTAAGCATGGGCAGAATGTTTCCATCCTGCCAGGCTTAGTTTCAGATATCTTAACCCCACAAAAACCTCACCACTCTTCACTGGAACACCACAAAAACCCCTAACAGGCAGACAGGGAAACATTTGTTCCTCCTTTCCACTTCCAGAACGTCTGATCATTCGGGACCCACCATAAATATTTCCTGGCTGACTTTGCCTTACACATGAACCGTGTTTTGACATTTTTTCCTCCTTCCCTTTTGTTTTGCCTTTTTTACAAGCATTGTTGCAATTTGTCAGCAAGCAACTTGGGCCAATCTCACAAATAGTTTAGTTAACAGCCTATGAAACAAAATGATGTAAGGGACCACTCCAAACAGGGTCGATTTAAACAGGCTGCCAAGTCTGTAACCTCAAGGGACTTGGATGGGGTTGAGGGGAGGCACCAAGCAGTGTGGGCTTGAAGAGATTGCTGCCAGGTGGGCTACAGATGTTCGGCTTCAGTCCACTTGCATGGCATTCACCTAGGGAGATGCTAATTCAGTCCTATGCATGTAGAAAATTAGCATGAGTATACACATTCACCCTGCAAAGGCCCCTCTCTGGCTCTGCTTTCTGAAGTGCTAAGGTTTATAGGTAGAGTAAAATGGCTTCGTAGGAAGCCACAGCACTACTTGTATCAGCCCCAAGTTTGAATTTGTTTAGTCAGCTATCTCAGAAAAACAAAACCACGGTGTCCCTTACTGTAGATGGAAGCTGCATTTCACGGCACATGCAGCTGTGGTCACTGTCTTGCAGCTGTTAAATGAAGAAATACCATGTGAACACTTGGTCTGGTTTCAAAAGACCTAAAAACACTGGCCAAGAAAAATGGTACATCACGGTGCTGCTTGGCCATTTGCCAAGACAAAGAAACTTGTAGATTTCTAGGGACAAGAGGCCATGTGAAAGGAATTTTCCTCCTTTCAAAGGCACATCAAAATATACTGGAGGGTTTATTTATTTATTTTGTTTGTGTGTGCTCTTGGCAAAGGTTTGATTGATCACTAATGCAGTATCAGCATTAGACGCACACCACTTAAACAACCCAGAAAACAAGGCAAAGGGGTATATTTTAAAACCATAGGTCTGACGTACAACAAAGAATTTAAAAGCAGAATCATTTCACACAACAAATAACAAGTAGATGGATAAGAGACCCAAAAAGGCAATTAAAGATAAAAGTTATAGGTATTAAAGGATCATTCTGTAGCAAAGGCTCAAGAAAAAACTATTGGAACAAAAATATTTTTTTTTTGACTCAAGCTCAGATATTGGCATGGGCACGTTCACAGGGCAAAATGCTGGACTGTGGAACAGAGGTTCACAAGTTCTCCCTGCAAGACCTACCTCAAATCCCCAGACAATATAGATGCAATGCTCTGCTAATGGCCAATATTAATTCGGAGATGACAGTCCTCTGCATAGGGCTTTCTTCACTACCCAACCTAATGCATATGTCCCCCCAAGGAGCTGCAACTGTAACCTCCTTTCATGACCTGCAAAAGAGGGACAATTCCAGTACATCTCATTTACATCAGGAGCAATCACATACATATCAGGAAACTGTGTTTAGAGTCAGCTGAAAATTTCATTAGAAATACAGCACAAAATAGTAAGTTTTCTCATTGTTTTTTGTTTGGCTCTTTGTCCAGAAGGATGGAGAGATGTTTAAAAAGCCAGGCAGACCGATACAGGACACCCAGAAAGAGATCAGGTCCTTTGGGGAGAATTATATTTTCTTCATTCTAAAGCATCTTCTGCAGTTAGCTGTGTAACATGTCTGGCTTGGGCCAGCTCCTGGGCTTGTTTATGTACTGGAGATTGAGTGCCAAACTCTCCTGACAGGAAATGAGTGAGACTGCTAAGAGAGTATTTTGACAATACAAGAGAAACTCATAAGTTTTGGTAACTATGTTATTTGATTGGTTTGTTTGTTTAATGTTGATACCATATTAAAGGTCAAAGGTACAATAGATGTTAGGGGAAATAAATATGCTGGTGAACAGATAAATGCTATGGAATCCCCAGTAATTAACAAGGTCCATATGTAAGGTTGTTCATACAACGTTTTTTCCTCCAATCTGAAAAGACAAATCCTTTCTTTTGCTAAATCTACATGCAGGGTTTATGAGCCAAACCGTGCTGCCCTTATTCAAGGGAAACTCCCACTGAGCTCAAGGGGAGTTTCCTCTGAATAAGACTTTGGCCTATTATTTTGGCCTACTTTACCTTGCCCTTGAAAATCCTGTTCAGCTTAAGGCCATCAAATTCAGTGCTGGATTCACCACATACTGACCACACTTCTGTGAGCAGAGGACATGCTCCCAGGCTCTTTTGCCTGTTCTCGGAAATAATATTTCCATTTCCACACAATTTTTTTTCTCACATTCCTCCGTGTGTACAAATCTAAAAGAGGAAGTTAAACTTCCTGTATGTGTTAGTCTGAAATAGCATCTGAGGACTGGAAGGAGTGGTTGTACTATGGACTTAGTCCAAAGCTCTAGGAGGTCGAGGGAAAGACTCTTGTGACATCACCAACTTTAGGATTAGAGTCCATTTGCAATAGAGAACTTGAGGAAGATATTTGTCCTGCTCGTACTACACTAGCCAGACAGCGTTTGCCAAGAATACCTCACAAATCTTTGCTAGAAGAAACAGTTAATATCAAAGCCATCAGAACACATGGGTAACTGCATTGCATCTCATTTGAAATATGCTTAAGAATCACCATCAGGAGATTACTATGGAGGCAAAATATTGTTTGGAACTGAAGCCAAATGCTGATTAAAGGAAGCTGAACGTTTCATGCAGTGACCCTTCCCACAAATATATCTTGCATTTGCATTTCCTTTGTGCTTCAACAATCCTCTGTGGCTGCATCCTTATCCCATTCAAAGTGTTCATCCTAGATACTGAAGAATCAGGATTGCTTGGTAGTCTCATTTGCTCCCCAGGATTCCCCAGAGCACGAGACAGTAGAGCTGGGATTCCATCCTTCAGCTGCTTTCCCTCCAGAGCCCTCCTAACCATGGCTCTGAACCTGTCTTGGATAGATTGTTTAACGTGTGAACTTATAAAAATAATTTGGACAGCTGAAATCAATATGATACTGAACATTTCTAGGAAAGGAATTTAAGTATTGTCATCAGCCCAATTTTTCAGGGGCAGTTAAAGATTTTTTAGAAAACCCTTCAGAGCTGTCATGTTCTGGGAAGAACTTTAGAAAGGTAAGGCCATGAGTTTTGGATTACATTCTTTGGTTACCCAAGGAACAAGTCACAGTCCTCACCAGAAGCATCATCAGGGCCCATGTTGAGGCTGAGTGTTAATTGCCCCCCTTGTCTCTTTCCTGTGAGCAGTTGCATCAGAAAGGCTGAGGGGATGACTGTCATCAGGGTCCAGGAAGGGAAATAAGAGGGTGAGCCATGGCTTCTGTGATTAGAACATTCTTTGAAGGGCTGCCAGTCTAGGATCTTTCACCAGTAATAACACTTGTTTCCTAAAAAAATCCAAAGGTAATAAATTACAGGGAGTACAAGGTATTTTATGCTTGTGTGTGGTGATCAAAAGATGTTATCATTCCATTTCATGTGTTTGCAGACAGTTAGTTGTTACTCTGGGTAAATTACAGGCAGCTATTGTTTCCCTTGAATGCTGAAACTTTATCGTCTTGTCAAAGGTAGGTGAGTGCACACAGAAAAGGAGAAGAGACTCATCACCCTTCTGGCTCCTTTTTCTACCTTGTCGAGGATCCAGCCTCAGGCTCTCCAATGGGAATACTGACGCTGAGAGTAACACTGGGAAAAAGAATGAACAGAGGTGAAAATACCAGGTGCCTCTCTGGTTAGTATTTACAGAGTATGCTCGAGAAATTTTGCTGGAATATCCCAAGGGCTTAGAAACATAAAGTCATAGAATAGTTTGGGTTGGAAGGGACCTTGAAGATCGTTTTGTTCCAACCCTCCTTCGCCATGGTCAAGGACATCTTCCACTAGATCAGGCTGCTCAAAGCTCCATCCAGTCTGGCCTTGAACAATTCCAGGGATGGGGTACTCACAGCTTCTCTGGGCAATCTGTTACAGTGTCTTATCATCCTCACAGTAAAGAATTTCTTACTTATATCAAATCTAAATCTACCTCTTTCAGTTTAAAACCATTACCCCTCATCCTATTGCTACACTCCCTGATAATGAGTCCCTCTCCATCTTTCTTATGAGCTCCTTGAAGTACTGAAAGGCTGCAGTAATGTCTCCCAGAAGTCTTCTCTTCCCCAGGATGAACAACTCCAGCTCCTTCATAGGGGAGGTGCTCCAACACTCTGATCATCTTTGTGACCCTCCTATGGACTCT
>VXBJ01006458.1:2428911-2441096 GCA_013400055.1 Nycticryphes semicollaris | reverse complement strand
CCCAACCCAATTGCAGTTCCTTGCACTTTGCCTTGTTCATCTTCATGAAGTTCATATATGCCCATTTGTCAAGCCTGTCCAGGTCCCTCTGTGTAGCATCTCTTCCTTCCAGTGTGTCAACTGCTCCCCATAGCTTGGTCTCATTGACAAACTTGCTGAGGATCCACTCAAAATCACTGTCCATGTCATAGAATCATGAATCATAGAAAAACGAGGTTGGAAAGGACCTACAAGGTCATCCAGTCCAATCGTCCTCCTATCATCAATACTACCCACTATGCTACTCAATCATGTCATGTAGCACCTCGTCCTGATGCTTCTTGAACACCACTAGGCACGGTGACTCCACCACCTCCCTGGATAGGCTTTTCCAGTGTGTGACCACTGTTTGAGAGAAAAAGTTTTTCCTGACATTTAATCTAAATCTCTCCTGGTGCAACTTGTGGCCGTTCCCTTGAGTCCTATCATTAATTATCTGGGAGAAGAGGCCGACCCCGTCCTCTTCACAACCTCCCTTCAGGAAGTCATTGAGTGCAAAGAGGTCTCCCTTCTCCCCTGAGCCTCCTCTTCTCCAGACTAAACCATCCCAGCTCCTGCAGCCATTCTTCATAAGACCTGTGGTCCAGACCGCTCACCAGTTTTGTTACCCTTCTCTGAATGCTTTCCAGGGCCTTGATGTCTTTCTTGTAGCCAGGGGCCCAAAACTGAACACAGGATAGTGAGCTTGCTGTGTGCCCTCCTTGCTGCCCTAAGGATCCTGAACTCCGTTTAGGATAACACTCAGCTCTGAGTTCTGCACAAAATCACAAGTATTTGTAAAATAATTATGCAATGGAGCTCTGGCTCCATTACTGGAGTACCAGGACAGTCGTCCTCCAAATCATAGAATCATAGAATGGTTAGAGTTTAAAGCAACCCTATAGATCATCAAGTTCTAAATCCCCTGCTGGGGCTGCTCAAAGCCCCATCCAGCCTGGTCTTGAACACTTCCTAAGTCCTGGCGAACACTGTGGCTTAACAGACACCATGAAAGAGGCCAGACCTCTTTTGTTGATCTGAAAGAATGAGAAATCTTTAATTTCAGAGTGGTTTGTTCTAGTTTTTATGTCTTTCTGTATTTCCAAGTTCCATCTGGTACCTGAAATGAAAATATTGTGCGAAGCAATTCTGGTAGTACAGCTGAGATGGCAAAGAACAAAAGTAAATCCCAATAAAAAAACGGCCACATCTTAGACCAACATCTAATCTTGATTGGATTTTTACTATTTCTTTGAAAGTTTCCACTTTGCATCTCAGGAAATAATCCCTGCATTTTGTTCTTTAAATGCAAAAGCTATTGAATAAACTGAATCTTCAAACAAAACCAAAAACAAACAAACAAACAAAAAGATATACTTGTAACGCAACATCAAACAATTGTTCTGTTGGCACACCTTCATAATGGTTTCTTTATGCAAACTTTATAGCCTTCACACCGTTTCCTGATTCTGTTGTTTCCAGTACATTTATTTCAATGAACACAGGCTGTAAACCTTTTAAACAATTCTGAAGATTGGTGCTTACTCTCATGCTTTAGGATGCACAGTTATACAGAGAGCTTGCATAAACCGCTAGTGGATAGCGTAAATAGAGTGTCATCCTCTTCAAGCTATGCCTTTATAAATACTCCTTTATAAATACATACTGTTTATGGTACACTTCAGTGCTCCTTCTTATTTCCTACCGAGATCTTTTTTATGTTGTCAAATAGATAAAGAACAAAAAAAAAGACCACTGGGTAAATTGCTTTGAATAAATAAGAACTGACCAGATCCTTTATCCAGACCTTGAATTAAATAAAATCTAAAACCTTTTGCACATTTACATAGAAGAGTTTTTGTTCTTCTGTTTTCTGGTTTAATCCAGTCCTGTGAAGATTAACCTGTCAGTATACCAAACCAGTGACAACCCAGCAATACTGCAACCTTTCAGGAGGCTCTACTGTGGCAGGATTTCTAGCCTAGTTTCTTCTCCATATGTTTTAAATTTACAAGAATTTTTTTGGACCTCCAAATCTCAATATATGAACCAAGGTAATCAGAGCTTTGGGCAAAATTGGCTGCTGAATCTCACACTATGGCTCAAGTCCCATCTCTAGGTTTAAGGCTTGTTTGTCATCAAACCAGAATAGTGATAATATCATACAAAATATTCTTCAACTTCTATCTCAGCAATTTCAGTACCATAATATTTGTATAATAGCAAAATTTACATTGCTTTTTTGTCTTCTCTACATCTTCAAAGCATGTGTGGGATTTATTATTATCAGTATTCTTCTTTGGTATTTTATCTGTCTCCCCATCTTTGTTTGTTTTGCTGAGAATTAAAAAGTGAAGCAGACACAATAAGTTTTGGTTCTGATTTTGAAAGTTATGAAATCTGCAATCACACTCACCTTTTTCAAAAGAGAACATTGTAATCTTTGGCCATATGTTAAGAGGATTCTGTGACTTGCTGAACTTTAACAGAAATGTCAGCTTCCCTAATCAAAGTGTGTGTCAGGGTTGCTCTTTCAAATGCTGGAGATACCATCTCAAACACTTCATTTATGGTGTCAGGTTGCTGAAAAGGATTTGCTTAAGTTTGCTAAGACCATTGAGAATCATATCCTTAATGTTGTGTGGTTGGTATTGTCCTATTTGTCTTAGTAACCTTATCGCTTAGCAAAGTAGCTAGATGACAAAGATATTTCCTCTAAGGATCTTTAATCTCTTGTGTTGCATGTAAACTGTGTACAGAGAGCTTGCAATAAAGTAAATTAAAAGATGTGGTTTCTTTTACCCTTTACACAGGCATTAGTCTAATATTGCTGAATTCTACCATGGTGAATGTGCTGCTTTATGAATAGCTACAAAAAGGTTGGAAGGATATCAGGATGGAGGATTTGTAGGTTTTTTTCTCCTCAAAGGGAACACTGGAGCTACCCCTGTGTTTCTTTGCATGATGTGGTTTAGCTCTACTAGTCATCTCCTGGCAGAAGGATGCTAACAGCAGACTCGGTCCCAGTTCCATACAGTTCCCGTTCTGAGCCATGCTCAGAATATAAGCTGAAGAAGTTAAAACAGTGCATTTAAGGACATGATTCTGTTTTCCCTGAGTATTTTCAATTTTTATTGAAATCAGTACCTGTGAAGGTTGCTCAGATCCTTAACAATTTCCTTTTGAATTTATGAGTTTGCATACTGAAAGCAGTTTTACATAGATCTTCCCTTTAATTTGCATGGGAAAGATTAACTATATTATTTTATTTCTTTTTCTCATGGGAGGGAGAGCTGCTGCACACATTTCTATTTATGTTTTTGTTAACTTCTTTCAAAAATCCAAGCCAAATTTAGATCTTGTACTTTTCATTGAGAAAGAAATCTAAATGAAATATGGGTGAATTTTGCCTGAGCAAAGAATGTAAGATTGAATTTTAAGTTTTTAATGGAAATGCAACCCTGTCCTTTGAGGGGGGGGTTTCCCACTCAGGACTCAGATAGAACTACAGTTTTCTGAGCACTTTTAAACAGAAAACTCCTTTTTCAAATCTTCACCTGTTACAGAATTTTACTATTTTCATCAAGACTGACATTAAGGAAATGTAAAATATTTCAGTAACTTGTTTTCAAAACTGCTCTTCCTTTAACATGTTTTGATTGTAGATTACAACATTTATAGAAACAAAACAAAATTAAGTCTTTGTAATAGTGATTATGTATAGGGTTTTGAACACACCATAAGAATTATTAATGTTTTGTAATACGCTCAGCCAAATCACAAATATTATTTTTTAAATACCATTCTAGAAAGGTTTTCATTCTTGGACCCACCTTGCCTGTAACTTTAACAGGCCCTGGCCTGTCCATAACAGACCAAAGATCTTCCAGGATGATTCTACACAGCAGTCACTGAGGTCCATATAGGCATGTATGATCCTACTCCTGGAAGACTGATAGGCAGGGTATTTACTCAGCACACCACAACATTACCCATCCCAGACAGATTAAAGCCTCCTCAGACAGTCTATCAAGAGATTGAAGTATCATCAAGCTACTTGAAGACCCAACTGGACATGCTCCTGAACACCCTGATCTTGATCTCCAAAGATGCTTTCCTATCTTAACCAAAACTGTGACTAGTATATCATTACTCCTTCACTCTTTTCCCCTGGGTTTTCAATTATTTAAGTACTTCATCTCATTTCATGAAGCGGATTAATCCAATATCACCATGTAAAACTGCCAGCTATGCTTTCCAGGACAATTACCCCTCCTCTCCATCCTTCTCTGCCCTTAGCTTGTAGCAAGGAGACCTGTTTTTATCCCCTGCCCCTCTTGAAGGTGGCATCTCCGTCCACCTGGCTCTCACGATGCGCAGAGCAAGAGCCATTTTCCAGTCTGCTGTGTTGCTGGTGCAATGGTGCTGCCGGGATGAATGTGGGAACGGCTGGAGGTGGCTGAGCAGCGCCGACATTCAGGCTGCTACTGCTCTTTCAGACAGTCCTTTTCCAGATAGTGTAATGAGGAATAAATTGGAACCTGGATGAATGCTCAATAGGAGAAGGGTGTAAGCAACCATCCCTCTCTCAGTGGTGCTTTTGCCTGGCCCTCATTTTGATTGCTGAATCCATTTAAAGTTTATCTTTGCCCTGTGGTACTGGTAAGCAAGGCTGGCAATTCCCGCAGTCCAGCAGCCTCACTTTGCTGCCCTTTTCTTGAATGCAAGCATTTCCTGTTAAAAGGATTCCATTTAATACCCTGCAAATTATCTGGGGTGGTGCAAAACGGTTTATTTTGTAAGCCTTATTCTGAGGATTGAAATTGCTTTTCCTCATCTTGGCATGTGGCAGAGGGGAGCACAGCCCCCGCTCCCTGTGTTGTGCCTGGGGCTTTCAGTGGCCACCGCAGCACTAAGCCACAGCAGCCACGGGGTCTGCTGGCACCTTGGTGCAGGCTGTGATTGCCAGCGGGTGAACTTGCTGCTGGCTCCTTCCAGGGGACAGAAGGCAAAAAAACCCAAGTAGATTTACATACGCAGCTATTTGAAGAGGCTCAATTCTTGAAGGAAAACAAGGCTTCAATATGCTTAACCCTGTCTGAGGGAGAGAAAAGGTTAGACCTGCCCTTCTCTACGCAGGGTTCATACCCAGCAAGATGCCCAAGTTGCAGCCCCAAGAACAGGATGAGTAATCCTGGCACTGACCCTAGGTACTTGTCCAGATCAAATGAAGGCAGAGCAAAGTTGCTCAGGGAGACAGTGGTGTCATATGTTTCATCCAGCCTGCTTTATAAACTGAAAAATACCTGATCTGGAGGAAAGGAATCCCCAAACTTCCTGTTTTTCTGAAAGCAAAGCTGCCTCAGAGTCATCTCAAATTAGAAAGAGGATACAAAAGAGCCAATTCATTTGTTTGGTATAGTTTAGCAAAGAAGTCCACTGCAAAATCTGCAACTCAACATTTTCTTTCATGACTAGATACTTGCCAGCAAACAAAGGAGAGGAAGTTTAAAACTATATGAAAGAACTTTCTTCCCTCCCTTGTCCATTTTCTTCCCTACAACTATTTTTATGTGAATAACCAAAAGCCCCAGCCACAATTATACCCCACAACATAGTTATAATAAAAGCAGACATTAAAAATCATCCATCAGAAGGCATTCCCACATTATTTAACAGCATTTAGAAGGGGATTTGATATGGATATGAATAATGAGAGCAGCTTATAATAGTCAAAATAAATTTGTCCGGATAGAAAGCTTCATGCTTCATGGTTTAGGTCAATCTCTAATTTCTAGGGATTAGAGTGATTCTTTCATAAGGGTAAATTATGCTACCCATCCTTTCCCTGGAGTATTTTTTTCTGTCTTCTGAAGATTTGCTCCTAGTCACTGCCAGAGGGAAGGTACTGCGTTTGATGTGTTTGATTCCATAAGGCAGTTTCCTCTTCTTCATGATTTGTATTCAAAAAAGGACAGAATGGTTAAGAATAGGAGAAATAAAGTAATGTCATTCTTACTTTATCAATGGCAGACCAAGGCTTGGACACTTTTGTGGCCTTTTTCAAGGGCATTTAAAGAATGTGTAGCAAAGTCAGACCTCTTCTTTGCCTTATCCACAAGAAACACCAGTTTTGGGGGGTTTTTTTGATGGAATAGCAGCCTTGGTTTTAGTTTTGTTCCAGAATGAAAAGCACAAAAAAAGATGGTTTATCTTGACGCTCCCAGAATTCAGCAGAGTTTGGTTTTCAATTGGGGTGCAGTAATGTTGGCTCACTAGTTGCTGATATCACTTCCATAATATGAACATCTATTTAAGCACTCATTTAGCAAACAAATGAGGGAATCTTATATTCACACAATAGGCACAAGAGAGACAGAGTGCCAAGGAATAAAAATATGTTTGTGACTAATTCTTTAGAGAAACTACTAATGGAAGATGTAACTGGTTATGATTTCCCTGTAGTGTTGTGAAAATTAGTATCTTCCTGAATTATATCTACCCTGTAAATGAAAAGAGGTGAAGAGAAATGCTAGCTTCAGCCTTGGTTTTAAGAAGTTGTAAATTTGAGGGGGTCTGAACTTGCTTTGATCCTTGGTCTTTCTCAGTGTTTTTCTTCTTCAGGCAGAATTTGAACATAATTCCACATTGCCTGGGACAAGGATTCACAGATTCCTCACAGCAAGGAAAAAAATTCTGCACTATCTATTTTATTAAGAGGGGCTCACCATCTCACTAAATAATTTCTATTTTCAAAGTAAAGTAACACCCTTTTTTTTCATTGGTTGTTCTGTCCTTTTAAATGGCCTCTCTTGTCTCAGCTTTCTCAGCCTGTAAAATGTAGTTAATACAACTAATCTGGGAAGCTCTGTGCCTAACACTCTTTCATAACATGACATGATAGTACAATTCAAGTTACATTAGGTATCCAGAATGGGAAAATTTGTTCCATTTTAAGAACCAAGAATACAGATGCACCCATAAAAAAAATAAAAAAGGAAGAAAGGACACATATTTCACTGTCTCTCTCCTTTTAATCTGAAGAGGGTTTAAAGGTGAAGCTGAAGTTGCCACCATATTCTTGTAACCATTAAGCTACATCATGAATGCCTCATAAAAGGAGTAGTAAATATTTCCAGATAGATGATAAATTTTAGCTTATAATAAAGTTATAAATTTTTAGTTGAAAACAGGAAAAAAAAATATTACCTGATTCGTTCTTCCAAAATCTTTGGATTCCGTAACATTTTTCATTCAGATCTGCCTGATTCAAGCATGGGACATGGGACATTGAATAAATCTTATGAAATGTGATTGAAGGAGCTGGGACTGCTTAGTTTGAGGAAGAGGAGCCTGAGGAGAGACCTCATTGCTCTCTACAACTACTTGAAGGGACATTATAGAGAGATTGGTGCTGGTCTCTCTTCTCACAGGTCAATAGAATGAGAGGGAATGGATTCAAACTGCAACAGGTTTAGGCTGAACATTAGGAAAGAATTTTTCACAGAAAGAGTGGTCAGACATTGGAATAGGCTGTCCAGGGAGGTGGTTGAGTCACCATCCCTGAATGTGTTTAAGAGTCGTTTAGATGTGGTGGTGGGGCCTATGATGTAGGGAAGAACTTTGTAGAGTAGGGCCGATGGTTGGACTTGATAATCCCAACGATCTTTTCCAACCTGAATGAATCTGTGATTCTATGATTCAACGTTATTATCATGCAAAACCAGATGGAGTTTGATAGAAGGAAAACCTCAAATCACAAGATGTTTCCAGCCCCTCCAATATGTGAGAAAGTATGATCAGTGAGCTTCCACCTTGCTCAACCTGCATGTTTGTCAGTGAAACAAAGACGAGGAAGTACATTTCCCTCACTAAATATGAATTGCACCAGCCTTGAGGTTTCAAAACCAAATTAAATTCCTTTCCTTCTGGTCTTACTGTTGTATAGAGTGGCCACAGGCTGCCATGCAGCTGCCATTTACACTGGTTTACACACAAAGGACTTACTGAAGGGTCCATCTGTTTTGGTTGTTCAGCTAGTATTTTACCAGGGGTCACTAGTATTTTCCAAATTATATACAGGATATCTATTCACAAATAATAAAATGCCTGTAAGATGATAGATGCATGGGTGCAACAACTTTTACCTGCATATATCCTGAGCTGAGGTTCAAGCACATAAGTCTGTTACAAGCTTATCCCTTTTCTCTGCTTTAAACCTCACAGCAGAATGACTTGAAAATTTCAGGGACAAAATAAACAAATCACACTGACAGAACTGGAGAAAAGTAACTTTAGAGGAGCTTGTCAGCACAACCTGCTGCCTTTTCTAACCTGGCAGAAATTCCCTCTGAGTTCCTGCCGGTCTCCTCTGCATTTCCCTTCCAGCCCTCATTTCCCTATGGAGCTCCCTCAGCCCATCCGATTTTGAACATCTGCTGGCACTGAACTCCTGCAACTCTCAATCTGTTTCCCCTTGGCTTCCTTCTTCCTTCCAGTTCATCTTTCTTATTTTTGTCTTCGTGAGACGTCCCTCCTTCTTCTCTCTGTCTTCCTGCTGCTATCACCATTTTCATCTCTCTGCTTTCCGGGTGACACTAGACTGTCTCTCACTGGTGAGAAGACCTAAGCGAGTGAGTGCCCTGCCCTGAGGCAGTCCCATCCGCCTGCTAACTTGCTGCCACCCAAGGGTCAGTCCTACTCTTCTCCTTCAGGCTACTGGCATTCCTCTGCTTCCCCTTTGGTTGTTCTAGTGTTTGTTTGACCTGAAATAAGCCAGCTACACAACCTTGAAAGCAGTGGGAAAATAACCCAGCAGAAAACAGTGAATAGTTTTCTGCCAGTTCAGTGAATTAAACTGGCTGACTGAAGTAGGACACTGGTTTAGTTTTCTTACCCTCTATACTAGTAATCCATAATGGCAGGATCAAGTCAAGAAAACAATCAGGTGTACAGAAGATGGGGGAGGTAAAGGAAGAAAAATACATTAATCTGGAAGAACCATTCAGCCTGCATCATCTTAAGTTTGACCAAATATATTCCACCATGTGGGATATGTTCCATAGGCTGAGAAATCCTGTGATCTTGTACACATAAGGCCAATAGCAGACCTTCCCGCATGAGAGTGCAGTTGCTCCTGCTCATTCTTGCAGACAGGTCTCACCAGCCTGAATATAAGACCAGGAGAATTATAGCAGCCAAGGCCTCTGTCTGGAGCAAAGGAGAGAGGACTTGGGTTCCCCTACCTTCAGCTGAGGGTTCTTGATACAAAATTTCATGCTTCAACTACTCATCAAAAAGCCATATAAAGACAAATATCCACAATAATTCCATTATAATTCAGCCTTAAAGAGGAAGAAGCTGTGACTGCAGAGGTTAAGTGATATGTGTCTACAAAGGGAACAGTCTGAGATCAGCCCCTGATTCATCAAGAACCAGAATTTTAACTCCTTAGTTGGGAGAAATGTTATTAGAGTCAGCAGCATCTAATGGCTTAAGCATAAAGCCTAAGTTTGACTTTAAGCTCTTTCAATAACTCTTTGAGTAGCCTCAGATAAGCATAGTAGTTCTCTAATGTAAAACAATAACAGCCAAAGGTACACTGTCAGGTACATCATTCTTATTTCAGTACAAATAGAAAACACAATGTTGGGGAAAATTAAGCAGGGGAAATAGAAATTAATATGTAGTGATAGGGAACTGATTTTAGAAAAGCGTATACAGAGTAGTATAAAAGGAGTTTGGGAAGTCAAATATATATCTGTCCCAGGTAACACTTTTCAGGTCTGTTGCCTGCCTATAACATTTCCCGCACAGAAGCACAAGCTTCTAAGTGACATGGTAATAGGTAACATATTGATTTTCTTCCTATTTCTTCAGGTTTTGAAATACAGAAATTAGACCAAGCTATTCCTGATTCACACAGTGTAAATGAGAGGAATTCAGCACTCTTAGAGATCTGACCCGAAAAAAATTATACATGTTTTCAATGCAGCAGTCTGCCTTATATTCCTTATGTTATGTAATACCTTGTTGTACCAACAGGCAGGTACACAACTTGTCGACAGTAATGACAAACGTACACAAGTGTATTGTTACTGTAAAATAGTTGTGCTTAATTTCCTTTTTTTTCTTGACTTTTTTGAGGAATCTTTTGTAGTAATCTTTTTCCATTCCTCTGTGTCTGCAGTTGATAAATTATTCCTGTTCACTTTAATCCATTTTTTATTATTCTTCCAGATCATTTTATTTTTCTGGTGTTGCTGAAAATAAATCTTTTCAAGAGCTCAGCTGTATATTCAGAGGGATGTTTTGAACTGTATGGGTCCTTCTTATAGGAGTTAATGAATTAGAAAATAAGGAGATAGTGGTTTAAAATTAGTTAATTGACTTAACTTAAAAAAACCCCACTTATTAATGAATGCTGTTAACTAAATTGTCATGTATTGGTTTTGACATATTCCCCACTTGAGTTTTCATGCTGTCTATTCTTTTCAGTGTTGAGTGCATGAGCAATGTCCTAATGTACCATGGATCTGCAGTCCCATTTCCTATGGAAACAAGTCTTCTGCAGTCAGCTCTTGTGCTTGTACTCCTCTAAATATTGAATCTGCTAACTGATTTTGACAGGGGCACAGAAGTCCCAAAGAAAACCAAGTTCCTACAAGCTTCAATGAAGAAAGTTACCACACAGAGAAAAATCCTCTAAGTGACTCGAAGGATAGGAACATTATATATGCATATGTGATCAGACTTCAGAGAATACAAACAGAAGAGACACCATACAAAAATATATTTAAGATAGAAACGAGCATTAGTCAAATCTCGTTAAAAAACAAAGTCAATCAACTGAGAAACATAAATTGTAACAAATCAGACTTCATTAATTCTAGAGCTCACCAACATAATCATTTTCTTGTGCCAGTTCAACACATTCTCTTTTTGTTGCCTTAGATGACCTTACATCTATAGCCAGTGTATTGTTATTACTGTTTATTCTCAAAGCAGATCCTCCTGCAGCTGCACTTTTTCCCAGGCTCCTGCTGGTTTCACCTCTACTGCATTTCCAAGTATTTATTTTGCTTACAATGAATTAAGCTCTATCTAGATTTTAATAGACTGGTAAGTCAACTGAATCAGCACTGCGTCCATGAATAGGACCTATGGCTACATCTGTATTAGTAAATTAAGCATGCCCAGGAACATTGGCTGGCACTGAGGCAAGCTGATGCAGAACAGCCTACATCCGTACTATTGAATTAGCTTACCCTCCAGAAAAGGGTAGCTGAATGCAAACTGCCTATGGAGAAGGACTCCTTCCCCATGTTGTTCCTGGGAATTGCTTGGCAGTGCGTTAGCTGGGGTGTTTGTAACTTTGCCAAAAACATGCCAGGCATCATCCTAACAACTTTGTAGTATAAATAATCAAGCTCCAGTGACTGGGAATGTTCCCTGGCCCTGTGTAATTAACCAAATAACATGAAACTCCTACATCCTTATCTACAGACAGTTTGTGCATGGCCATCTCTGCAATTCACTGCTCATATGAGTTGGGCATAACCTATAAGCAGAGCACATGAGCTGAGCATCCCTAACCTGTTCAATTTAAAAAAGAATAAGCTCAGACCTTCAATTTAAATGAGTTCAGGTTGTTTTGCCCAAAATGGAATAGCTGCATCTCATATAATCATTGCATCTGAAGGCTATAAGGGACAGGATTTCCAACAGGGAGGCTGAGGAAGCAGCTCAAACCAAGGAAGACATGTGAACAAAGTTGATTCCACACAGTCCTGAAGCTCCAAGTTCTCATTGGTCAACCTGTTTTTCTGTAAAAGTGTAAATTTCCTGGAATCTTCCGTGCAGAGATTTTACTATAAGGCCAAGGGGTGCTGAATTGTTTCTGCAATGTATTAGGCATCCTCATTTCTCTTTGTTCTCAAACAGAAGTCTTATTGTCTGCTGGGAAACTGTTTGGAGTTGGTGTTTTCTAACCTAAGCCAGATTTCCTTCCTTCCTTCCTTCCTTCCTCCCTCCCTCCCTTCCTTCCTCCCTTCCTTCCTTCCTCCCTTCCTCCCTTCCTCCCTTCCTCCCTTCCTTCCTTCCTCCCTTCCTCCCTTCCTCCCTTCCTCCCTTCCTCCCTTCCTTCCTCCCTCCCTCCCTTCCTCCCT
>VXBJ01006458.1:2375929-2428775 GCA_013400055.1 Nycticryphes semicollaris | reverse complement strand
TTCCTTCCTTCCTTCCTTCCTTCCTTCCTTCCTTCCTTCCTCCCTTCCTTCCTCCCTTCCTTCCTCCCTTCCTTCTTCCACTTCTTCCCACAATATAATGTAAATAACTAATCTTTACACTCTTTTTTAAAGCCACAGGCCAGAAAAGCACCTAACCACATGCTAATCTCAAGTGAAGAGGCTACTCATATACTCAAAGTTATGCAAGTAATTAAGTGCTTTGGTAGATCAAAGTCTGGATTTACTGATGTGTATCTGAAGATCAGAGACTGATCCATTACTCCAGAACACCTTGGAAATAGGTTTTATGTTTGCTCCTTCTTCTCTGTTTGCATTCCTCTGAGACTTTGGTAATGAAGGGAACTATTTATTTTCTCACTACTAATGTTCTTGACTGGAAAGCAGAAATCCTATTTTTAGTAGTACATTATTCTGTCTCAAAACGGAGAAGAAGAGGGAAGGATGAAAATTGTTTATGAATATAATATACTTTGGATTAAGATATAAGGCTACTTTATCAAGGCTTGCTTTGTTACTGCTGTTAAAGAGATCTGCTAGGGATGAAAGGAATTAGAACAGAGGCTCATGTCAGTGCAGTGCCTATGCCTGGATCAAGACTACCATGCTTCCAGGCACCTTTTCTCAGGCCCTTCCTTCTCAGTAGCAAAAACCACACAGGCACAGGCTCCTGAAGCTCATCAAGAAAAGCTCAGCTCAGGGAAGATTTTTTTTTTCATTTTATTAATTTGTTTCCATGATTTCTTGCTTAATTTATTCACATTTTACAGTAAGTTTACATGCTTTAAATACTGTGTTGCCTTTAGTTTTATTCTTCAAATTCTCAGTTAATTAAAGAAAAAACTCAACTAAAAAGCTAATTATTATTTCACAATCACTCAAACCTGTATCTCTCCTCTCTTCTGTGAACATCAACTAGTAGAAAGAAGTAGAACTGGCTGATCTGGGAGAGAGGTGAAAGCAAGAGAACCTGCTCCCTTACAGCCTTGCCTCTTACCTGAACACTGTGGGAAGTCCCTCATTGAATAAACCACAGCACCAAAATTCCCATGAAGCTTGGAGACAGAGAAAACCTTCCCTGTAAACCTTCTGACTTTCCTGTTGGAAATCCACTGGGGAATTAATGGAGGTATACCCCTGGAACACTGTAGAAAAATCTTCCTCTTCCTCAATCTCTTCCTCAACTACTCAGGATGTAACATTCATTTCACATGAGGATGCCTTCTCTGGATAGATGCTGCTGGTTCAACATCTTAAAATGAGCTTCATAGTACTGATCTGCAAGTTAGCTATTAATTTTCCTCCTCCTGATCCTTTTTCTCCAGTGCCCACTTTCTTTATGTACTCTAACGTTCATACCAGTCTACTGGGAACATGACAATATCATTCATCCAAAGGTAAAGAAAAAACAATCTTTTTCAAGATCCCTTCATTCTGGTTCTTTGCTCTTGACGAGTGACAGTCCCCTTTTGTCCTCTAGATCTGCTCTTCTGGTTAGCTTGTGACAACTTCTAAGCACAGTGACTGCCATTTGTAATGTTGTAATGTTTGCAAATGCTTGATGGGATCTGTGTTTGCACAGATGCTGTATTTGAGATCAGGATGGCCCAGCCAACACTGGTGTCTTGCACAACCAGATAAAAGACCTAGGTCTGTAGGTCTCTTGATTAGGCCTTGGTCAGTGCAGAGGTGGGTAGGAGGGCAGCAAGGATGCTTTTCATCCTTGGAGAAGACCTTGCTTGCTTGTGAAAAAAGAACAGCTAAAATTCAGTTTGAAGGGCATGCTAAAAGCATTCCTTAAAGCTTGAAAGGTCTTTTTTATTAAGTGGAGGAAAAGTCTTTAAATCAAGATACCTGACATATGATGATAAAACTCAGCCTATGAGGCAAAATGCTTAGCGAAATGGAGGCCAGAAGAGCCTTGAGGAGGAAAGTTCAAGGAGAATCAATTAGCACCTTCCAGTCATCAAAACCAAACATGCACAGCCATAGCTGTTCATCACGGTTGAATCTATCCTCACACAAGCAAATACATGGGCGGTGAAAGTAAATAGCTGCATTACTCTAAGTGCCTCATAATCATCCTTAATTATGAAGAACAACCATTATTACTATTATCATTACTATTAGACCTGTTAGACATAACACTGGCTTCAGAAGTATTTGAATTAGGGCTCAAAATGTCCAATACTAATATGGCACTGGCCTATAATTTCCATTTTTATTTTCCAGTGGTTTCTTTAGTTTTGCTTTACCATAGTAAAAATATAGCTATTCTAGTGAAAGGAAATTAATCTCTCAATTTTAAGCTCTGCTTTTGCTCAGTCACTAAGAAAATTTTTATTATGTCTTAGTTTGGTTTTTCATTTCCATTGTGTTTGCAACAGTCTACATATAAGACCTTGACAGATATAAACAGTTTCAAGAGCAAAAATCTCTCCCTAACATCATTATGCTAATGCTTTGTAAGCATAGCACCTATGGGAATTTCATATTGTCAGGGTTTTTCTGAAAGGCACATGTTATGCCAGTCTATAATGTACACTGTCTTTGCTGCAACATTAAACCAAAGGAGAGGAGAAAATTTAATCCAACTTGCAGAGCAGTTATTCAAAACTAAACAGAGCAGTCACTTTCAGTCAAGTTAAGAACAAAGCAAAACTTTGGCGTAAACCAAATTCCTGAAATTTTATTTCACTCCCTACCTTTTCCATCATTATACGTATCTGATCAGAGTACATCTGGTCAGGTTGTCCCTTTCTCTCTACAGAATCTGGTTTATTTGTTATGACAGACTTTGCCAAGAGGCATGAAATTACTTTCTGTTATAGACCGAGAATGTCTTAATTACATGTCCTAGGTCCAATTTTCCTCATATACAACTGCCTACACCCCCAGTCTTCCTGAAGATGATCCAAGTTACAAGTCCACTACTTCTTCAAAAGGAATTCCAGGAGTTAAAACTGAGAATCTTATTTACTATGCAAAGTCTGTGACTACAATGCAAGTTGCTGGCTTCCTGAGAGCATAGTCCAGCTCTTTGGTAATGAGGACTCTGTGTCATAGAGTATTTTACCGGGAATGTAAGCACTTTAATAAGAAAAGGATTGATTTTGCAGCTGGCACAAGATTCTAATGATTGAAAATAATGTATTGATTTTTTTTTTTTTAAATTAAAGCCATCTTTCTATTCATAATGGAAGGTTGTGCCCTTCTTGAGATTTATCACCATAGGCCTTGGGTGAAGCTTGCAATTTTGCTCTTACACAGTGAACACAAAGGAAGGAACAGACTATCAAGATGGATGGCTTTTTTATTTTATTTATTTAAACCACGTTAATGTTAGCTTTTTATGTAGACAGAGAAGTGTGGGCAAGAAATTCTTAGGAATTAGGTGGGAATAGATACACCAAAAGAAGTAGAAGCCTGGATTCTCTATTCTGCTGTATTCAGCGTACAGCAGGACTTGAAAGTAGTCCTTCAGGTCCTTCAAGACTGAGACTTCAGGTTTTCACCTGCCTGCCCACAGCTGTGAATTCCTGATTGGAAAGCTAGGACTCAAGGCTGAAACAAACCACACTGTTACAGTGACCTGGCTGTGTATTTCAAAGCACAAGAAAGAAGCAAGCAAAGCACTGAAATGCATTTGGCTTCTATTGTTACAAATGTAGGCTTGATCCCTCCAAAGAAAATTTGCTGAGCTACACTGTGTTTAGAGGTTTCTCTGGACTAATGGGTTCACATGTGCAAGGCATGAGGCTTCTAGGACAACTTGCCCAGATGATGTTTTTTTCTGACCCAGAATATCCCACAAGGAAATGGTGTCCCTTTGTCACTCTTCATCATTATTGTTGATGTACAGCATCACCTTTTTTGGTTTTTTAAGCCATCATTTGTTGTTGTTATTATTCCATTTCTTATTGTTTGTTTTATTAACCTACAAGACCTACAGCCTAGAAACAAGTGGCTTTAATTTTAAAAAATATAAATTAAAAATTCCCCATAAATTAACATGCCATCCCCAAAAAGTGGTTGTACTAAAACCATCACTAACCTGTCTCTAGCTGATGATTACTGGAAGGGACAGAATAATAATCTGTCTAAAGCAATGCAGCAGTAATGCACAACATGAACTGAAGGAACTTTTTTCCTCCCTGCAAGCCATATCACATTGAGTCTAGGAGACAGGAAACCACTTATGGGAAGAGGAATCTGTCCTTCTGGCTCAGGAACAGCGGTTTCAAGTTTGTCCTGCCTACCTATGTTACAAGGATGCTTTCCTTTATTCTGCATGCTGGTAAGAGACTTAAAGTTATTTTGTGCCTGACACCTGGTATAATCTGCATGGTGAGTACCCTGTGCCCAGTGCTAAAAGCATTTAGACTTAAACTTTCCTGAGCAAAGTGCATGAGCCAAATTTTCCCTGTGGTGTAGAGTAGCTCCACTGAGGCAGGGCACAAATAAAAGCCAGTTACTGGACCTCAGTGGTGGTGGAGCCTCAGGGTACCTTGTGGTGGTTTCTGTTCCAATGGTATTCACAGTCACTGTGCAAAGAACCCACAGAGATCTTCTATTTGCATTTTTGCCTACATATAACTTAAACACTTTATCCAATATTAACTAAAGCCAATGGAGAGTTTTCTGTTGGTTTTAATGGTTTTGTCTCTCACAATGCTTGTGCAAACGAGAGATGTTCAACCTGTACTCTGCAGGGCATGTGTAGGTTACTAGGACAATTTATCTAGGTCATGGCCTGCCCCAATCCTCCCTCTTCCCCTGGGAAAATGTTCCCTCCCCACCATGTGACGGTGATTTGGAAAGAGGGCAATCAGGAGGGCAGCCAGGAGGCAATCCAGTAGCAAGCAGGCTGGATTGCTGCAGAGGAAGATGTGCCTGCCTGACTCCCCACTTTTTTCGGGATGTCTAGTTCCTACCTGTATTCTTCAACTCTACAGTGTGTGCAAGGTCAGTCACGTAAGCATGAGCATATTAAAGCTATGCATGTAGCAGCAAGCCCACAGGAGTCCTGTGAATAGCCTCTGCTCCGTAGATTAAGGTATGTTCCCCTCCCTGCTGGAAGTGTCGGGTCCCACATGATCACAGTCATAATATCACGTACCCAGACTGTAGAGACAGTGTGCTGGGTTAGTCTGTGGTCAAAAGGAAGGAGGTGTGTAGCTTTTGCTACTCGTGCTGTAACCAAATTTCCATTCTTTCATAATGTAAAATTCTCCCTGGGTTGCAGCCCAAGCTTTTCAGGAGGCAAAACCACTTTCTGAACGCCATGAAGAAGGCAAGTTGCTATGCTAAGATGCTGGCAGGAGTTCAAACCCAGCAGAAAGTTTAGAGCAGTATGAAAACACAACACAGAAAAATCGTGTGAGCAGCACTTTTTGTCTGCTGCAAATAGTCAGTGTGCATTTGGGCAACTTTTTTTATATTATACAACAAAATGTTTTTTAAGAAAAGGAGAAGGGAAGTGAAAGAACATTTTCTTACAGGGAGACCACCTGTTATGAACATAGCCACGGTTGTTAGCTTTGGCACTAATTAAGAGGGGGCAGTCATTCAGTGGCTTTGGCTTGTTGGCAGTCTTTGCTCAGCGCCTATTGCTCTGGCGTTCATAATCACTGACCAAGGATACGCAGTAGGAAAATTAAGGGTTTGAATGGGTTTGGAAAGGACAGACCTGTTTTGTTGTCTCTGGAGTGACTCTTTCTAACAAAGATACACTGAATCTGCTTAATCCTGCAAAGTGTAGTTTACAGATACCTCCAACAAATTAGGGGCATTAGCCCAGTTAAATTAATTAAAGCAATGTTAACATGCACAGACTGCTTCTGAGGCTTGGCTAACTAGCTCAAAGCAAGCTCCTCGGTTTTATGCAGCTTAGACATACTTTCGCAGGGCTGCGTGGGACTTCGTCACTGTCACACACTGAGCACTTCTGTCTTCCAGTGCTAACACTTGCTGTCTTGTGCCAACACTAGCTAGTCCCTCTATAAAAACACTCAGTTGCACATTTTGTAGCTTCTGTAAGCCATGTTCTTGGCTCTAGTCTCCAGAGGCTGCAGTCTTCCCTGTCTCCTGACTTGTCAACCTCCTGTTGATTTTTACTTCTCCAGTTGCCTGCAAAGCCTCCTTCTTGCTCCTTCATGCCAGGGAGTTGACAAAGCTTCAATTTCCTTCCTCTTTATGCTATTTTCTACTCCAATTGGGGAACTTGTAGGCTCCTAATTAATACTTTCTTCTGGATTCCCCATGTCCTCTTCATGTTGTTTTAAGTACATTCGCTCCAGCTATGTTTCTTGTGCCCTTTCTTCCTCCATATCAGTTTCAGTTTTGCCCCAGTTCTCCCTCCCCTTTTCCTGCTCACTGGCATAGTTTCCTTCATGTTTTTTGGTCAAATGATACCCCCCATATCAAGTCTTGAAGTTCTGGCCAAACTTGCAGTTACCATGCTGAGAGGTTTAGTTTCTTCAAATGAACTTTCTCTTTTGAGTGAGGGGTGTGCTGCTAAACAAAGAAACATCAGCCAGTTCCAGGGGTCTATCAAGGGGGACAGCATTAGAGGTAACAGACTTCAGAGCACAGCAGTGACCCAGAGGCTGAATGAGGATATTCTTGGATACGCAGCTATGGGATTTCCACACCTAGTAAATAAAAATTCCTTTCTGCAGCTCATCTTCTGTTATGGTGGCAAAAGGACCCTTGATTCTCTCTTTTTCCCTTCTCCTGTGGAGTATTTTGGAGGCAGGTCTAGTGGTTTTAGTGGTGCTTTAATGGAAACAAGATAACCAGCCCGTGTAATGGGCAGTTTCCTGGCCGATTCCCTTTTCTTAAATGTACTATCTGAGTTTAATGAGTTGAAACTCACAAGTATAATTAGCAAAAGGCTTAAGATACTGCTCTCTGAACTTAATTGAATTTAATTTACAGTCTGAACAATTACATTTACATGTTGAAGCAAATGTTTGCCTTTATTTTAAAGTATTCATCTCTTCTTATCTTCCAGGCCTTAGTGAGGCAAAAGTTCACTCATTAGGCTTTGTGGTACTAGGACACCTGACTTTATTTGGCTTGAAATTTGAATTAATGAAATATGATCCCTGAACATATCATAAAAGGACTGAAGCTGTGCTGGAACTACATGATTTTTAAGATCCTTCTCAACCCAAGCCATTCTACCATTCTGTGATTTTGTGATTGCAGTTAGCCAA
This sequence comes from Nycticryphes semicollaris, assembly GCA_013400055.1. Classification (NCBI taxonomy): domain Eukaryota; kingdom Metazoa; phylum Chordata; class Aves; order Charadriiformes; family Rostratulidae; genus Nycticryphes; species Nycticryphes semicollaris. The sequence goes on along the minus strand of VXBJ01006458.1, from coordinate 2,421,537 downwards.
GTACATCTGAGCACCTTGGGTAGAAATGCTTCTTCAATGGCCAGAAGGCATGAAACCTAAGGCAGAAATCAGCATGAGGAGACCAGGCACCTGACTGTCTGCAGTGTTAATATTCAGAGCCCGTTAAGGTAAATAAAGACCCCTTCTGTTCTGCTCTGCACTTGGAAAGAAAATTCAGCAACAGTTGGGGACTTTCTCCAAAACCTCAAAAAGCCAACTATTCATCAGAATACGAAGTGTTGGAAATCTTTAGATGGCAATATCCTGCAGTAGCAGGTGCAGGGGCTGAAGTTAGACTGAGTAGAGGAAGATGGAAGGTGTGAGAAAAACAGCAGCCTGTGAGCACCAGAACAGCTCACAGTGCAGGGTGGTGGAGAAGGACACACTGAAAAGGTTCTCAGCTGTCCTCCCCACACTCCTGTATCAATATTTGTGGAGAGAAACTGCTTCTTGAGAAAACCAATTAGAGAGAATCAAGTGCAAAAGCAACATAGGTATGCATTTACAGGCTGTGCAAAGGCAAGCAGCAGACAGGTTTTACTCTCAGATATTCCAATTTGGTCTTGCTTTGGCAAACAGCAGAAAATTGTGATCTAAGCTGAACAGTAAAGACTGTATTCTGACTCTGACTTTTTCTCTTCACAGCCAAAGCTGTAAATGGAGTCTTACAGTAAATAAGTTACTGGACCTCACAGCTTGCCTGGCCATATTTCTTGCTGTCTCTGGGTCTTCAGAGCTAGGACAGAGTATCTGTCCTCTTCCTGAGTGCCATGGGTAGAAATATCAATATGCAGGTTAATGATTTCATATTTGATATTGGTCAGAAACCCCAAACAGGAATCACTACACTGTCAAACCAGGCACTGTACAAGGTACTTAGAGTTTGTCTCCAGTAGTCCTAGAGCAAGCTAAAAGTAAAGTATTATGGTTTGAAGGAATATTTCTGACTGTTTCTATGCCGCAACACACCTAGAGACATGCCAGGTGCCTCTAGACTAGTCAGGCTGAGGGCAGCTGGCAATGGCTGCAGCAACAGCAGCGCAGCGACACCTCTCAGAAGGGACTCTGATGAGTAAAGGCACTAGAGCTCATTTAAAATTTCATCCAGGTATGTCTGCAGGACATGCAGCAACTTTAGTGTTGTCTGAGTATACGCCTGGAGCAAGTCCACACTGTATTACGTAGTTAAAACTGCAAAATTCAGTGCCAAATGAAAGCTGATTTTGCCTGTGATGACTCCCATCAGTGTCCATGGGATTTGATCAATTGTGTCAATGGCTGATCAGGCCTGCAAATGTTCATACATTCAGTTGTCTCCTTTGATCATTAAACCTATATGAAAACCAACTGGAGAGAAGCCCACAGACTCTTGCTCCATGGTTCCACACTGCTCGTGTCATTAATGCTGTTGTTTTTCATTACACTAAACATTAGCATCAACATATACAAAAGCACTCATTTTAATTTGAGGGCTCTTTCCAAATAGGTGTGCATGGGAAAAGATCTAGTTCACTGTGTGGGGTCTACTGCAACATTGGCCTTTTGGGAAATCATTTAGCTTCTGGACCTCTGTGCAGTTGTTCTGCAAACGCTGGTCTTGCCGTGCAGGAGCCCCATTGCCCTCTTTTGCAGTCACAGTGTTGCACAGTGGAATTTGCTCTGGGCTTTGTGAAACCCTCCTTAGGGCTGTAAGGTTCCTACCTGCACACGTGGTTTCTTCCCTCTTCTCTTGTTTCAAACGTGGGAATACCTTTGCAAGTTTTTCAAGCTTCCCAGATTTGTTGACATGGAGGGGAGGCCACTGGCCCAGTGCATTAAGTCACAAATGTGCATGGTGCCTGGGGATCCCGAGGAGAGTTATTTGGGTGTGAGGAGGAAGGGTAGAGCCCTCACGCCTTCTTTTCTCTCACGCCCACACACCTGCTCATGTGCATAAGGACAAAGCTCTGATCCCATGCCTGTGGCTACCCTGCTTCCTCTTGAATCACACCACCCACAAAGTAAGTAGGCTTTAAAACTTGGCATTAAGAAAAACAGGAGTAGACTTTCCTGATGGTAAATTAATCTGCCAAGGCAAAGCCATCCCTTATAACATGAAACTTTAACATGCTCTTGCATTGAGATGCCCTAATTTGAACAAGGAAAAGTTTGCAGGGAACTGAAACCTGACTTTTCACTCAGAGATAAGGCTATATACCTCTCTGCCTGCAAGCCCGTGGGTATTTAAAGAAAAACCACAAAACAAAACAGAATGTCTTTACATATTTAAATGAATTAAAATGAACCTGCTCTAGATGAAACATTCAATTCAGTTCCTTAACTGAGTTTCTAAAGGGTGAGTTCCACTACAAAAGAAACTTATTAAAGAATAATGAAGACTGTCAAAACCCATATGCTTAAAAGCTAGTAAATAACAAAGTAAGGCTTTTAGTCATCTTGACTGGACAAGGTGAGGTCAGAAAGAAACAACACATCCAGCACCATGGCAATGGGCTTTTCATGCTTCCTGTCTTCAGCAATTGCTTTTTTAGAAAGAAGTCTTGCTTTTCTTTGGTCACACATTCTCTTCTGTTAATCGTTGTCTTTACCCTGACCCTCTGATATAGAAATTCTCTTTCTTGCAATATTTTTCTTTGAAGTGAGGTATTTCTTTTTATTATTTTTATTTAACTGAAGATGATTTCCCTCACTTGGAAGCACAGACAACAGAATGAAAGAATAACATATTCTAAGCCATTGTTGAAATGGTTTTTCAGACAAGTATATGTTGGATGGATCCTAGGGCTGTCGTTATTTTCTTGACATTCATTTATACCGAATCAGTTAATAAGTCAGATCTTGTGTCATGTTAAACATTTTTTCCTTGTTTATTTTCCCTGCATTAATAGCAATATTGTAATTGTACACAATGCCCTGAGCAAAATGTAATTCACTGGCACTGATTTACAACTACAGAACATGTTCTGATGGGGATAGCTGTTGAAGAAAAATCACTTTAAAAACATATGCAGGCATAAAGAACTGATTGGTTGACATCTAGTTTTTCTCTGTGTGGGAACGAAGTAGTTGTTAATTATTTTACTTTTGTTGTTGTTCATTCCTTTAGCATATTCTGTTTTCTTCTTTATAAGTAGGCAAATGATCAATGACAATCAGGTGCTCTTTCATCTTAAATACTGGTTGAGAGCCTCAGGGCTAACAGATACCTTGTTGCAAAATGTTCATAAACTTATAGTGACAAGAGCAGAGTCTTGGAGCACTGTGCTGAGTCACATCTGAAATTTAACTTAGAAGCCAATAGTATCTGAACAATCAACACTGCATGTGTTACATGTTCTTAGGTAAAGCAAATTGTTCTCCTGTGGGACCTTGACATGTAAGCAAGAGGTAACTAATGAAGGCATTGGAGCAATTTCATGGAATATGAACTTCCCCTCCAATATCTTAGTAATGAAAATCAAAGTATATTTTGTTATTTTTGATGCCCATAGTACTTAAATTAAAATAAATTATCTCAAGTTACAGAATTAGGACTTGATGGCCAGAGGACACTGGAGAGAGTGCAAGGAGAATCTGTTAATGAGGTAGTGCTGATTCCTGTCCCTAGGAATAACATGGTATGTGGTTCTGTGGCTTGCAACATCCATTTCTACTCCTCTCTTTTTCCAACTCTTTTACAACAGCCAAATAAATAATAAAATGCTTTTATCCTTAGCTTAGTATCCTATTTCTAACTAGTAAACAGATTGTATTGTTCACAATGAGAAGGTATTCTAAAACTAAAAAGTTTTGTTTGAGCCTAATTCTGACACAGCTCAAGATTTTTTTGTATAAAACTCATGTATAATTTTAAAAAAAAAGCATATTTAACACAGGCAGCTGTAATTTCTGTGTCAGTAGTGAGCTACATAATTTTTTTGAAAAGACATATTATTCATTAAAGATGAATACATATATAACAAAAAAAAAAGCCATCTCACTAACTTTAACAAAAGGGACCAACCCACTTTCAACCCTAATGAGTGTGTGAGGTACTAATTCCCAAAATATAAGGTATATTTTAATATAACTGAGTGAATTTATTAAATGTTGTATAAATCTGATGTGGTGCTGCATACTTAGGATGACAGTAGTGTTTAAGTTTGTTTTCCAGTTGTCATACCCTAAAAGCTTGTGAAGAACCTTGCCATGAAAAAATTATTTACAAAAAGAGGGGGAAAAATGGGAAAAGACTAAGAGTAGGAGAGAGAGTGAAAGGGAGAGAATAAGGGGATAGGAAGAAAGGAAGGAAAGAAGGAAGGAAGGAAGGAAGGAAGGAAATTACGAAGGAAGGAAGAAGAGGAGTCAATAAATAAATACAGAAGACAGAAAGGAAACTGTCAGAAACCCANAAGGAAGGAAGGAAGGAAGGAAGGAAGGAAGGAAGGAAGGAAGGAAGGAAGGAAGGAAGGAAGGACATACAGAGAACTTGAGCCTCACTACCTACTAAACTATTTCACTTGTACCATCATTGTCAAACAAGGATTCCTAAGTTTTATTGTACATAATTACCCCTTCCTGCAAATTGAAGTCCCAAAACTAATTGTTAAACATCACGGGTAATATTGACAAGCAAGTGCAGTGATCTGTAACATCTACTCAGTCTGTGTCATTTGAAAGTCAAACTGTGCTTGTGAGGCAGGACACTCATTTGAAGCTCCCATGAGCACAGTTTAATTTCCCTTTGTTGATAGTCTAGTGGTAGCTACCTTGCCTGATGTAATTCTATTTGTCTCAAATTTTTGCACTGAAAAGCCAACAGAAAATTATTCAAACTTTGTTTGTTTTTCCCAAAGACAATTACGATTTCTGATAGGACTTACATGCTTTATCACTGGAAGTGACAGAGATTTGGAAATCCACCTTTAATGGATTTTTGAGATCTTGATTGTTTTTCATTTCAGATCAAAAGAATAACAGATGTTCTGCAAACAGAATCCCAAAATAATTTTACTCTTAAAAAAATAAAATTTTACTTTAATATTCTTTGATTATATTTACTCATTTCTTAATGAGTTATTCTAAAACTAAATAAGAGCTGTATTCACATTCATTATACTTAAACATCTTTTCCAGATTAGAACCTGCTGTTCACTCTAGAAAGAAATGTCTGACAAAACCTGGTTTTATTTAGAGAATAAGACAAATAGTATACAAATTAGGGATTAGATTTTCAGATTATATTTTCAGCATCCTTTTGCTACATATTTTAGTATTAATAGCAGTATTTTAATTCATACCTTAAATAATGTATCTGCCAGACTAGTGTGTGTTGTAATGAGATCTTAAGTGTCAAACACTTCTGCTACGACACACATGGGTGACACTGTAGTCCTGAAAAGGTGATGTTTTTCTATTAGAACTGATTAATGGTTGTTTACAGATATTCTAAAAATTATGTGAAATGAAGCCTTTGTCTCTCTGTTTTCACACAGCACTGCTGCTGCTAATCTTTCAAGCAAAATTGTAAACAAATAGAAATGAAGACAAGGGAAAACCACACAGAACTCGTGCTGAACTGACAGGGGATTTTCCATGTCAATAGAACGGTGGTAGCTATCAAGTTCGTGCTTTGTCATTCACTTTGGGTACATGTCTCCTAAGTGGCTGGATAACCTTGGCCTTTTCAATGTAAAGCACAAGTTAAGATGCCCAAATATGAAAAACTATGATCAGCATTAAAAAGAATCAATAAAAGGGAAACGGCCGTTGGTAAAACTATGGATCAGGTGCCTGTAGGCACTGAGTTTAGCTTAGAGATAGCAGCAGCCACCAAGTGAGGAAGAGCACTCCCAAAATCTCAGTCCAAATTGTAATGAAATAATAATAATAACAACAATTATTATTATTATTATTATTATTATTATTATTATTATTATATGTAATTCTAAACCTTTTAAGTGTTTTAGACTTAGACTAGCTGGCCAAGCACAGAAGGTAGTCATGCCCGTGCAGCAGGATGTGAAGAAGGCTATTCCTGCAGTATTCATGACTGCAACTAGAGAGGAAAACACTTTCATGTGAAATTCTCATCTGAGTCAAAGTCAGACACAAGCACCCTGACTCGATTCAAAATTTGAGCCTGATGTGTCTGCACAAATAATACAAACTTCAGTAGCAGAAAGACAGACAGAAGGCTTGGGAAAAAGAAACCACTTTCTGTGGGATCTCTCAGTATTCATTTAATGCTTTCTTCGTTTACTGCACTGCTGTAGATAATTTCTCTTGTTCTGTCTCACATTGTTCTTGGTTAGTGGCACTTGCCTGAAATTAGTTTCTAATTGGGATAAATGAACTGCATGTATTCATGGGGCCTGGGCAGTTGTTTTTGGCTCCCAGCAAGAAGTGGTGAACAAGCAGATTCTGGTGGCTGCTGACAGCTGTTTCACATAGGCTTGTCTTATCAGGGCAAACACATGTAAACGATATGAATAAATAACATGCAAATGTTTATAAATTGAGCGAATTTAACTTTATCAGATTATCCCCAAGCTAGTTTTAGACAGAATTTAGTGGCACTAAATCCTTCAGGAAGTACCACAGAGTAGCACTTCCAATTAACACAGTGGAAGTATGGCTTTGGGGGTTTTTTTAAATCTTTCTATTTGAAACCTATAGTGCAGGAATTTCTAGTTCAAGACTCTTGTGCAAGGGCAGCAAGAAGGGCAGCAATCAATGTGTGCCAACCATCTCGGGTGCATACACACGGGAATAGTTCACCATCCCATCCTGCCAACAATCTCATGAAACCCAGTACGTACAGAGATGTGTTCTTATTTTCTAGCCAAAAACATTGCTGGTTTTGGCTTTCAGATGTTGGCATCTTAAAATACTGTACAAAGAAATATCTAAAGTGAAATGTAACTGATCGTGGCTGTTAAACAGTGGCTCAGTTTACCTGGGTACCAAGAATGGGTTGGGAAACTGAACACAGAATCCTTCACTCATTTTCCTTTGTTTTTTCTTTTTTCTTTTTTTTTTTTTCTTGTTATTAGACATTTACTGCAAAAGAAAGATTCATCAGAATAAGTGATCTTAGTCCCCTACATCCTAAGCAGAAATCACTGCAAGAAGCAAACAAACGTACTTTAAAACCACTAGGTCTGAGCTAATATTTGTGTGGCATCTGCCTCCCCTGAAATATGGTGAATGCTTATTCTCCTCTGGGCGGCATCCACTCTTACAACTCTTCATCACTTTTCTGTAAAATTACTTAACACCGCTGCAATGGATTTCCAAAATATACAACATTCTTTTTAGACCTGACATTTACACCATGACACCTTCAACTGTGCTCTAAATTGGCAATCTGTAGTGCTGTTGCAAATCATTAGTTTTGTTTAACTAGACAGTTTACTTAACAATTCTGCTTCTGCTGGGGTCTGCTTTTGTCTTCATTTTATTTATGTCAAATTGCCAGTTGCCCTTTAATATGTTAAATGGTCATTTTATTGCTTCTGCTAAATATGTTTTTATCCGTAATCCTATAGCAGCTAAATTAATCTGTACAGTTAATACCATTGATTGAATTACTCTCTGAATGAATATTACATATTGAATTCTAGCCTTCTTTTTGGTTTAATATACATGGAAACTAACCACATAGGATTTTGATGTAAATCAAGAACTAAAATATTAGAGATGTGTAAATATTTTTTACTTCCAAAACTCCTTGGAGTTTCTCTAAAGATTCAATGTTTGTAGCAGAATTGAGTTATAATGAGATTCAAATCTGAATTTGAAACAAGACTGAGTTTAAATTCAAATCAACAAATCTTCCTTTAAGCCCCTAATATAAAATATTGCATGGTCATTTATTTATTTTTTTTCATAAAGGTTTTGGATTCTGGAAGTTGGTAGCCATTGCGGTAGCTTTTTCCATTGCATATTAAAAATGTGTTTCATCTGCAGCTAACGTTTCCTAGCCCTTTTCTTATTGGGACTTCATCTACTGAATTTAAGATTTTGCTATAAGATAGCCTCTCTATTTTAGACCAAGCTGCTTCTTAACTTTTTATTTATTCAACAGAATAGACTGTTCTTCCTAAATGCGAAGCAAATGCAACACAGTATCTGTTCACATAATGTCTTGCCTATGGACCAGAGTCTGGTTTGTTCTCTGCTGCCTGTGAAATTAGGAGAAATACAGATATTAACATGCTGTGCTTTTCACACCCTTCTTCCTTCCTCCTTTCTCTTCCTGTTTGCTTTCTTTCTGCTTTTGTAAAATTCTGATTACACCTGCTTTGAGAATAATGGTGTCATTCGTTGTTCCTTCTGAGAGGGCCTTTTCTTAGTAGAAGTACAGTTTGATGCTTAAATGACCTTGGGAGTTAATCACTTCTTCCCCACTGGGCCTTAGATTTGGAACAAAGTAATTCTGGGAAAAAGATCTGGCAGAGAGAATTATTTTCTTTCTTTCTCTGGCATATTGTCAAGGTATATTTACCTGTAATAAAAACACCAAATTAAACTTCTAAAAGATAAAGTCTGCTAGAGTAAAGTTTCTTTCTTGCTGTTCAGCTTCCTAAGGGTTATGCACAGTTCCATGTTCATTTACGTGCTCAGACATTAAAAAAATATTAGTAGTCTTCAGTCCCAAGGAAAAGATTATAAAAAAAATATCTTTCTCGGGATAATCAGTATTTGACAATTTTTGCTCAGGACATCTTGGTGGATATCAAGAAAATCAGATATTGGGAGAAGACTGGTATAAACCTCCAGCATGTTATTAGATAAAATTAGACAATTGCTGTTTTCATGAAAGGAACTCATCTGTTGGCCACATTGCCGCTCAGATATGAATTCTGCGTGATATCACAGTGTATTGATGAGGAGGATGTAATTGTTGCATTCCTGTGGAGGACCTGTGAGGAAGTTCTGTGCCCAAATCCTGTTGGTACAACTCTTATGCCTGAAGCCTCGTGCCTGCAGTGTAAGCATGAGTGAATCCTACCTCCTACATTCATTGATAACAACAATCTTTACCAAGAGTCCGGAAAAACAGACACTCCTGAAAAGTAAATGTGTTGTATTTGCCACACTGATGTCAAAATGCCATTACAGAGACACCAGAACTTTGGGCTGCATTAAGTCACGAGTTTCAGTGCACTTGCATATGCCTCAAAGCAGAGATTTCACTCCAGCTAAAAAGCACCATGTAACAGAGGTAGCAGATGTTTAATGGCTGCACCATTGACAATGTGTTTAACTGTTATTAATATTTATAATTCAGTAATGATAACCATGGCTCCAAAGTGCACTAAATGCACTATCGTTATTGCTTTAAGTTAAACCTTTGTCTCAGTTAATTGGCTATGTGTCCCACTCCTATGTAGCCCATATGGCATGGCCAGGAAATAATAATATTGTTATACTGGAAAAAGCGAGTGACTGCTCTCAAGGGACTCTATGGTCTCCAGACAATTATTGAACTGGCTTAAGCAATGGTCATACTAAACAACCATTGCTCAGCCTTAAGGAAAGGAGTAATTAAACCACATTTAGTAAGATTCCTAGAAACAACAGAAGCCATTGCCCAAGGCACTGGGTCACACAACAAGACTTAGTCAGAGGCTGCCACCCATGGCTTGAGAGTTTGACTGGTTATAACTGTAGGGATATAAGGCTTGCAGGTCCAATTATGGACAGGTATTGCAGCAGCAGAAGTAAGTGTAAAGCCATCAGAGTGAGCGAAGTAGTTACAGGCATGGCCAAAGAAAATGGGGAAAAAATTGCCTTGTTACGGAATTCAATAGAAAGAAAGGCTGGGAATTTCTTAGCAGTAGCTAGTAAGCTCCAGTAAAGACCCTATGGTGTGTCATCTTTCAAAATAAAGATACACCTAGAACATAGCCAAGAAGTTTCCTTCCCTTTCTCCTTGAAACAGAAAGCAAGGCTACTGGCATTTGACTAAGTGATTGTGGCAAAAGGGATAACAACCATTCAATTTTGATCCTATACAACCCTTTTATCTGATAAACTAATCAACAGATCATGACATCAGTACTGTATTTCATACTTACATATAATTTATTTTTTTAAAAATGTTTGTATCTTTAGTTAGGATCCATACCTTTTCTTTATATAATTAGAGAAAGTATTTTTCTACCACACAAAATTGTATTTGACCAAAGGTAATGAGGACCCAAACACAGGATGAGGGACAGAAATAGCATACTGCAGGTTTGCTTATATCTATATTATATATACAACATCCACTTATATTTAGCATCAAGACACACTTTCACTCAACCTCCTGGAGATCTCAAGAGAGGACACCAAGTTTGCTCAAGCTATCCATGGCAGTTTCACTTAACAAGGTCTTCTTCTTCCCCCTGAAAATCTTTCCAGATGTGCCATCCTAGCCATCACTTGATGTCCCAAAGCTTACTTCCATGTCTGTTACATTTTGGGCTAGACTTGGTATGTCTTACTTCACTGGAACCTTTTGGGGTTTGGGATATCATTGCCCTTATTCTGCATAAAAACAAATGCTAGCTTGTAATGCTGCAGGAAAATAAGAATAGATAAATAGAGAAGAGGTGTATGTGCTTGAGGGAGGTAGAGCCAATGATGCAGAGGGATACACAAGAGGTGGAGGAGAAGTCCCTACCTGTGCTGCACCTGGACCAGCCAAAACATCCTCCTGGCCACTGGGTCAAGGCACTAAGTACATTGACAGTCTGGACCAAACCATGGAAAACTGTTAGATAACTATCTATCATTGCTTTTCTTTATAGCTTGCCTCCTTCAACCCAAATGCTGGTAGTATTAGTAATCAACTAGTTAATAAATCCCACTGCACCTGGGTGTATTTATAAATATGTGACAATTCCATGTCTCAAGACAAAGAAATGAACAACAATCCACATATTTTTAATAGTTTAACTAAAAATAATCAAGACGTTAAAAAAATACAAGAAGTCAAAAAGAAAACAAGAATTAAGAAACAAAACAGTTTGTTAGTTGAAAATCTTCTTTCATGAAGCTCCTGCAAACTGGAACTGTTTTCTTCTATCTCATCAAATCTCTAGTTAAAACACATTCCCTGTCCATGCTCATTTCTTCTATTCCATTTTGAAATATATATGGAAGTTGTCATGTCCTGTTATCGGTTGAAGAGCATCACGTATTAGGCTCATACTTTCATACTTTAGTAATATATTTAGGAATTTGGTAAAAAATAATAATGAATCACATCTACACATTCATAAATGCAGATAAATGCACTCTTGCCAGTATGTTCAATGTCTCTTTACCCACGGAAATCTTGATTCTTGAATGTTATGCTTATAAAATAACATAATTGCTGATATTTCTGATGTATATTACTCATAGTTCCAGGATCTTCTAGAAGCTGCCAGGTATACAGGGTAATATTTGAGTCCTAAAAGTTACATGAATTATGTATTTCTTGTATGAAATTTCAAACGATCCAATATTTGTTATACCCTATTTGCTATTCATCATTTGCTATTCATTATACTTGTATTTATAAGTTTCAGTTACCCAATCAGGGAGTACAGACAATAGTATGTGATTTGGTTGACCAGTCAAACACTTCAAATAGTGAATAGATGACACTAACAATTTGAGAACAAAAAAAAAAAATAAGCTGAAATCTGTTCACATAAAACTGTTCAGTGAATACTCACAAATAACAAATGTATTTGTAGAAATCAGGATTGTTTCCAGAATGATTCATGAACTGCAAAACGGCCAAATTAGCAACAAGCACTATTTGCAATGGATAATTCAATCAGTCATAGATAAAACAGAATTCAGCAGAATGTGCATTTCTCCTCTCAGGAAATGTCTAGTCGCGTTTTCTTTCTCTGCTCCACCACCAAAGCTGACTGGAAAACATGCTCTTTTCTTGCAAACTTCAGTTTGTATGAGATGCTAAGCAATACTTTTAATCTCAACAGCATTTTGCAAACTGTTGTCCTCCCTTTCTTTGGTCCCCACGTATATTTTAGCCACATTGACTGGCAATAAACTGCGTCATGACTGCATTTATTGAACCTGAAAATCCATGCCTGTTTAAATACCAAAATAATCAATCCATTTGGAAACTCAGCTTCAGAAAGCTGGCTTACCTACTTTTGGGCAGTCCCAGAAAGATGGGTCAGGACTGAATCCTCTCCATTTTCAATGTAGATTATCTGTCAGAGCCACAAAAACACCACAGAATTTTGTGACTGCCCCTTGTCTGTTCAAGCAATCAAACTAGTGGTATGACCATGGTCATGATGCATAGATACAAACTATTGTATAGATTTGGCAATTATTTTTTAGCAATGTTCTAGTACAGAGAGCGGGATTGATATTCCCTACGTTTACCATTTCAGAGATTACTCTGCTCTAGGCATCTGGGTTCCTTCAATGGAAAGAGAGAAAACTCATTTGCACTAAGTCAGCTGGGACAGGAGAGATGACTGACAGTGGTAGGAGACTGGATGATGAGCCTTTAGCAAACTCATGAAGGAGGTTCCATGGGGTGATGTTAGAAACCTCCAGTATCTCATGTGTCCTCCCAGAAAACTGTGGGTCTCTTCTAGGTCCTGTGCAATCTCTGCACTGGTATCCTGCATATCCCAAGTTGCATAAAATTGCATAAAAATTGCACTAGATGTCTCTACACAGGCAAGTGAATTGCTCTAACTTTTATCTTATACAAGAAACATTTTAACCACGTTGTTGAACAACTACTCTTAAATGTCTGCTCTCACATGTGTTTTGGTCAGATGCTGAATACTACTTAGAAGTCATGTTCTAGATCTCCCTTGGTTTTTAATTAAAACCCACAACACATGTTAGAGATTTAACTCTTATGTACTATAACAATGTCATGGTTTTGACCAATCAGAAAGACAGACGATGGCTCCTCCCTCCCCCCTCTAAGAAAAAAGGACGAGAGAAAGGGATTAAAGAGTTTAGGAGTCTAGGAGAAAAACTAAACTACTTTAATGAAAAAAAAGGTATACAGTATATACAAAATCATATTAAGCTCCCAGGATGATGATCACATCACCAGCAGGCATCAGGAAAAGTCCCAGACTGGACTTGGTGAACAACAGGAGCTGGATTCCAGCTCTGGAGTCAGGAATGCTCGGATCGGGGTCAAAGGCAGACGAATAGACAGGGTCCTTCTCAGATGTCGTCCATCGAAGAAAGAGAGTTGACCATTTGATCCCTCAGCTTTTATACTGTGCATGATGCAAAAGGGATGGAATATCCCAGCTGGTTAATTTTGGGTCACCTGTCCTGTCCACTCCTACCTACAGGCATGATCCCTCTACACTTTTCCACTTCCAACCCTCCAACAGGGCAAATAACAAAATTACCTGACATGTTATATCAATGAATATCATCAAGGGCCTCTCTGCATACTATTCCTTGCTATAATCAGGTCTTATCATTGTGAGAGTGAACAGTTTCTGAACAATCCGCTGTTAATCTCAGAGTTTAGTTAGTTAGAAGAGGCCCAGATAAAAAGTAAAATTGCAAAACAGAAAATTGGTTCTGTTTTACCTCAAACCTGGACAAATAACCCAGAATAATATTGAAAGATCGCACAGAGTATGAGAATTTTCTTCTTTTGCTGTAATAACATTCACACTCTTGCCTCTTTACGAGTGTGCACCAGGTGACTCACAAAGCCCAGGAACAGAGGCTGAGAAAGTCAGGAAAAAAAGCATTTGCAGCCTGTATAAGAGCTGTGAGTCAAACGCATGGTCTCACGCTGGCTCCCTCCTTGCTTCAACCTCTTTGGAGTGGAGGAAAACAGAGGATATGAGACTACATGTCTCCCACCTGACCACAGCTTTTGAGACATGCATGTTACAGGAGACACTCAAGTTACTTCTTACTCCTCCTCCTCTCACACCTGCTTTTCTACATATATTGTATTTCTTGTTTTCCTCATGAGCTCCCCATGCCAAGCTACAATACAATCAGCAGTAAAGCAGCCATGCAAAGTAGGCAGTAGTGTCACAATGAGCTGATTGATCAAATATTTCTCAATTTATTCATGTGTACAGTACCTATCATTTCCTCACAAAGCACACCATCATCACTTTTATATAGAATCATAGAATCATAGACTGGTTTGGGTTGGAAGGGACCTTTAAAGGTCATCATGTTCCAACCTCCCTGCCATGGGCAGGAACATCTCCTACTAGACCAGGTTGCTCAGAACCATGTCCAACATCACCTTGAATGTTTCAGGGATGGGGCAACCTGTTCCAGTGTTCCACTGCCCTAACAGTAAATAATTTCTTCTTGATATCTAGTCTAAATTGCCTCTCTTTTAGTTTTAAATCATTACCCCTTGTCTTATCACTACATTCCCTGATAAAGAGCACCTCCTCACGTCTCCTGTAGGCCCACTTTAGGCATTGGAAGGCTGAACTTATCCAGGCTGAACAACCCCAACTCTCTCAGCCTGTCCTCATAGGAGAGGTGCTCCAGCGCTCTGATCATCTTCATAGCCCTCTGCTGGACTCCCTCCAACAGGTCCATGTCCTTCCCATGCTGAGGACTCAAGAGCTGGATGCAGTACTCCAGGTGGTGTCTCTCCAGAGTGGTGATGAGACTCCATGAGTGATTCCTCCATATGTCTATACAGCAACAAACTGCAAAAGCTGTATTAATTGTCCTCCTTCTTAAATGGTGAGAATGGTTTCTTCTGTTACACACAGATACATATAATTATATGAAAAATCTGCTGTATATTTCTAAATGTTCTCATTGGTGTGTATAACTACGTTTGTTAAGTAAAAAATCCATGAAAATAGAAGGCAACAGAATGAAGTACATCAGAACCATACTGAAAAATTGTTCATTTTAGCTTACAGCACTTGTCACAATGAAGTCTCATCTTGAAATTCACATTTACATTTGTTTATTTATTATTTTATCCTAGGAGATTTTAATCTTCAGTCCTGTAAATGGAGATAAATTTAACGCCAATGATTTCCTCACCTATTTTATTGTTTGCTTTCTTTTTTCGAATATGCCTGTGGTCTATATCCTACACATGCAGCTTTTTTTCTCTGTTTTTTTTTTTTTTTCTTTTCAGTTTGGTTTGGGGTTTTTTCCTTTTGTTTTTGGGGTTTTTTTTGTTTGTTTGTTTGTATTTTAACAGGAACGTGTTGCAGTTTTACAAGCCTTAAAGGAATGGGTTTTTTTCCAGATTAATTAAAAAAGACTTACCAGGCTTGTACTAGAGAAAAACAGCTGGGATCACTCTGTAAGTAGAGTCATTCATTTACATCAGAGCTTGAAATGAGTGGGGCTACTCAAGTGAATCAAGTTACGGAAATAAAACAGCTCGGACAGTAAAATAGACTATTACAACTAATCATATGTTAATACTGGGAGCCCAAGAATGACCTGAGGTTACCAAATCTGGCAAGATGCTTTAACCCACCTTGAGCTGAAAAGTGTCACAGAGGAAAGCCTGAATGTTCACTGGAGAAACTCTTTAAAATAGAAGCATCATAACGTCTCTGAGTCACAGAACTTTACAGAATGTAAAGAGGTCACAGCGTGGTCATCCCCTTGAGGAAATCTGAGTAATATAAAAATTTTCTGCCCTCTGACTTGACTGCATGGGTGGCTGAGCTATTTTACCACTCAGGAAGTCTTGAACAGCAAAAATGCTGATCAGAGGACAAAAGTTGCAGTATTGTTTTCCTTCCTCATTCAGTTTCTTTCACATTTATTTTGATACTGGGGGCTTTAAATCACATGGAATGATTTAGATGATTATTTTTCCCAAAATGTCCTGGAAAGAAAATCCTGTAAGATTCGTAAAACAGAGAAGTTTTTTAATTAAAAAAAAAAAAAAATGAAGGAAGCAGAAAGTAAATTAAATTTTAGAGAAAGGAAAGAAAATAGAAAATCGGATAGCTCAGCCATATGTAGGAAGACATGAGTGCTCACACATGTATGTTCTTTGTCAGTGTAAAAATAACACCTAAATATATGCAAACAGAACAGCTCACACAGACATTCATATAATTAGACAGGGATACTAGCGCAGGCGTACATTTTTGCATTCCTGTTCATCATATGAAATTATATATAACCTGGCATACACCGTATCATATTCATATTCATTGATTTAATTAGAAAACTTTTAGTCTAGCATCATTGTTTTTTAATCATTTCCACAGTTTATATCTGCAGAATATGGTATTTCTGAAAATAATACAGAAAGAGTCTTACTGAGTAGTGGTGAATTTCCTGGAAGTGATCATATTTGCTTTTAGATATAGTGTTTTTCCATTCCAGTGCATTCCCAAATCTATAAAAAAAATTCTTGAAGTATGAAATTCTTTATAGAGATGTTTAAGAATGAAGTAAAAAACTTAGATTAAATAAATTAATTAAGAGCTCCTCAACAAAACACAGCTATGGATACACTCTAACATATAATTATCTTCTGGCTCGTATTCACATATTTATACATGCTAAAGGCAGAGTGTGGAAAAACTTGCTGAACTGGTCCTTTGGTTAGGCTTCTTCCCATCTACCCCTACACAGGTTATATCTTGCCATTAAGATAAGATTTTTGGGATAAGGACTATCTCTTGACTCCATATTTGTATGACAACTAGCACAGTGACTACTGCAAAACACAGCAAAAGGGAAAATTCCTACTCACAAGACCATAGATGAATGTAAAAACAGCTGTCCTGGCTTAGGCCAACAGTCCACCTAGATGAGTATCTTGTGTCCATCAGTATCCATAGGTAAAATTCCAAGGAAGAACAAACACATGTAATGCTTTGCATATTCAGACTGAAACTATTTTCACCTCAAGGATTTTCTCATCTTCATGAGATTTTCCTATTTAGTAGCCTCCAGAGGTCAATTCTTGCAAGTATTTCTCCAGCTGCCTCTTGATACCATGCCAATTTTATGCACAATGCCCTCTGGCAAGCTGTCCCACAGGTCCATCACCCACCACATGGAGAACCACCCTCTTTAGTTTGTTCTTAACCTGGCCTTTATGTATGCATATGATGGCCCCAGTTGTTATTGGCAAAGAAAGTGCGTTGTCAATCTTCATGTCACCCATAATTATACTGAGCTCTACCAAAGCTTCCCTAAATTTCTTTTCCATGCTGAGGAGCTCCAGCCTATGCAATTGCTGTTTGTGCAGAAAACATTTCAGAAGAAGCAGGATCATCCTTGTTGCCCTTCTCTGGACCTTTTCAAATCCTAATATGCCTCAGAGACCATTTTATAAGTAGAACTGGGACCGCTTTTCCTTATGTGCATCACTTTACATATATCTACATTGCATTTCATCTATCATTTTATTGCCCAGTCACTCAGTCTTTGTAATACTTCACACTGCCCTTGTCCCACAAGTCTGAATAACTTTGTATCATCAGCATATTTTCTTACCTTATTGCCTACTTTCTTTTTCAGGTCATTTTTGACATTTCTCTCTGAGGCAGTGCCCGTTTAATCAGCTTGTACCTGCTACACACCCTTGGCATGGCTGGAATAGCTGTCCATAACCTGGACTGGGGTGTCACAGTGACCTGGATTGGGAAAGTGACCTGTGATTTTTTGCTGGTCTATTTTTAAATGGGGAGGCAGGAAGAGCATAAGCTGATACTGCTGTCAAACATGGAAGCATATCCTTTCGCTGGCCCAATGGTGAGGTGAATAAGCATGCTTACACTTGAAATCTTTGACTTTGACGGAAACATTTATATGTTTAAACCTTCTGGGCCACTGTACATAGTGCCCCAGCTGATAAATATGGAAAAAAGGATAGGGAAAGAAGAAAAAATATGTGCATTCCTACTTGGATAAACATTGTCATGTGTCTATCCTAAGAGATTCCAGCTTAAAAAAAAAAAAAAGGCAGGACAGTAACTGGACTCTTTAAAAAAGTTAACCCAGGGATCTTACGAGGAAGAAGATGGGAAAACTGTGGATCAAAATGAATATAGGTTGGAGTATGTCTCTAACTTTAAATATCTTACTCCTACGATCTTCATTCAAATCTCCCTTTAGTCAGCAAAGATGAGTTTTGTTAGGAAGCAATTCATACAACCTCTTTTGCATGTCTTCATTAGAAAGGAATCTGATGACTGTATTGATTAGATCACCACTAACTGTAAAAAAAGCTTGGGACAATTAGTTCAGAAGTAGACATCTTCTGATGTTCTGAACCCCACTTTATGTCTTTCTACCCTGCTTGTGTCTAGAAAACGTTAAATAATTTATAAGCTGATAGCCCATGCATTGGTACTAAACTTTAGCCCCATGGTTATATCGTTCAGCAAGTTCTCAGGATGACTCCCTAAGTCACCTCAGTCATCCTAGGGCATCCAGGATAGACATCATTGATGATACCAGCAATTTTTCTTCACTTATCACACTTGTCCCAAGACATTTCCTGAAAATTCTGCTCACCGTTTCTAGCATGCATTATATACATGCTTCAAGCTTCAAAAAATAAACATCTACTTCAAAATATCTACAGCAATCTCAATGGGAGCTATTTACCTACAGCTATTTGGGTAGCAAAGCCATTTCAAAACAGTGACCAAAACAGTTCAGTAATAAAGAAAAATATAGGGGTTTTATTTCATTTCCTTCCCTTATTCAAAATCAATAAGTGAAAGCTTTAGAAAGTTATGAAGTGCTGAAAACAAAGGACTGGAATGAAAAACATTATAAAAAATTAATTACAGTAATCACTGTTGCCATGATTGTGATTTACAACACATATCTCTCCTTGCCGTAAGAAAGACATAAAACAGGATATGAAAGTAGTTGGAGAGCAATACTCTTTCTCTGTATATTTTCCCAAGTTCCAGATTTCTAAAAATTCCCTGACTGTGACCAGTTTCCTTCTGTGTCATAGTCACATTATGGGTAGCTTTATGTCCCAGTGTAAAAGGCACTGGATAGCACAAGTGTGTCAAAATATAAGGTGAGCTAGCTTTCCTTAAGGCAAGCAAAGAAATCAGGCTAAGATGCGGAAAAGTGGGACACCCTTAAAGCTGTGGGACATCTGGCTGCCCTGCACGAGATGGAATCAAGCAGCTGCTGAACTGTCACAGGAATGTTCCACAAAGGCGAACAGGAATTGTTGTTCCAGATCAAACTAACGGTACCAGTACCAGATGCTTCAGAGGAAGATGTAAAACTTCCATAATAGGCAATTATACAGCAACATGTTGGTGAGGGAAGTTTCTCCTTTAAGTCTCAGGCATTTAGCGCATGATTTATATCCTGAAAAATGTGGATTGATTTATGTCCTGGAGAAACCACAGTTATCCTTATATTTCATATAATGGCTAATCCTTTCTTTTGGAACATCTACATTCTTTTTCTACATGTTATGGCAGTTGTATATTATTAGGAAACAAATATGAAGAAATACTGCAACCAAATGAAACTCAAGGAAGAACGTGGAGGAAAAATACAATGAAGTAAATTAGAACATGGCCAAGAGTCCAGGAGTAAACTCAAAAAAGTGTGACATACGTTTTGTCTTTTAACCACAGTGTTAAGACAGTGTTAAGAATGACGGAAGTATAGTTAACAAAGCCCAGGTTGGAGCATCCAGGTGTGAGGCTGAGAATGAGCACTGCCAGTGGGCTGGATGAGGCCCCCTTTCCTCCCCTGTTGTCAGAGCTGCTAGCTGCCATGCAACCACAGAGGAGAAACACCAACAAAAGGGCATCTCAAATCCAGTTTCCTTAATCATTGAAATACACACATAATTCCATGATCAAAATATGCCCTCAAATCCCTTTCCTCTCAGAGACGGAGATGGCATATCCTCATCACATGGCACACATCCTGGTATTACTTTTGGGCAGTTTGCAGTCCAAATTTTGGCCAGGCCATTGAGCTGCTTCTGAGAGCTGTTAAGTGGTAGACTAAGCCAGTCAAGTAGTGTCATTGAGATTGCTTCTCTAAAGAGGGCATTAAATTCCCATTGGTCAGGGTTACTACAGTAGACTGAGCAATTTTTCTGTCTCTCAGAGCATAAGCCTGTACTCTAAACTATTTATGTTAAGAAAATGCATGCCAGGATCTGAATGTTTGCTAGGGGTATGACATGACAGGCACACATGCTACAGCTGTGTGCATCCTGCTGCTGCCAGAGACTGTATTTCATTTTGAACTACTTAAAAAAGTAGTTTAAGTTTTATGGCAACCCACAAAGTACACCAGCATATAAACACTTTCTCGTCTGAGACAGGGGTTTCGGTCCATGCTACGACTTTTGAGCCAGCACAAAATAGTAAAGATACAAATGGCAGATATCCACTTAAACATAAGCAGACAGAATAGTTAATTCACCCAAGTGTTTCTTAGGTTATAAAACTGTGAGGAACCACTGAGTTAATCTAATCCAATCTTTCTGATAGACATCCTGTTCTGAGCCACAGATTTCCAGAGACAGAGGTTTCATCATAATCCTTGTTAAATTGTTCCAGAGGTTAATCATCTTCTTTATAAAAATAATGCCTATAAATCTGCATTTTTTCCAGCTTCAGTGTCTATCTACTGCATCTTGTTATGTCTTTGCCTGTTGAACTGAAGAACCCCTAATTACCAAATACATTTTCTCCATAGATATACTTATAAACTCTGATTATGTCATCTCTTAATCTTTCCTTTGAGAAACTAAACAGATTGAACTCATTGAGTTTACAATCCCTATTTTCTTGTCCTTTAACCATTCTTGTACTTTTCTACCAAAATGACTTCATAAGATGGTGAACCCCAGAACTGGACTCATTAAAGTAGTCACAACCATACAGATGCAAAATATAAAGAAGATATAACAGCTCGACTCCTCCTCACTCTTCCAAGGATCACAAAAGCCATATTTGTTCAGTTATGATTCTCTGTTTACATTTTGAGACCTACCAGTAAGCCAGTTCTAATAAGCTCAATGTGTGCTGTGTTGATTTTTCGTCATTACAGTTTCTTAAAGAAATGTTTGCAGGGCACTCAGATGAATGCCTGACATAAATCTATGTATATTGTGTCAATGGTATTTACCTTTATTAACCCAGCTTGTAATCCCATCAGAGAAAGACATCTGCTTGGTTTGACAGGAACTATTTTCATAAACTTGTGTTGATTGACATTTAATATACTATGCTCTTTTGGAAGTTACAGTATCCCAAATGATATCATTTCATAAAGAATTATTCCATCAGCTGCTGAAAGACTGTGTTCTGTCCCTGTGGAAATTCTGTGGGTCATTTTATATTAGGTTGATTCTAACTTATATTAAACCTATCTCAGACTTTTGTCATATACTATAATACAACCATCATGGCAAAAAGGCTGCCTTACACAAGCAAAATGACTGGGGCACGAGTGCAAACACTTCACTACAAATTAAACTAAGCAGGTAGTCGTAGTTAAGCTTTAGGCTTCCAGAAAGTCAATCTTCCCGTATAAGGAAAGCTCATTGATCTACAGCCTACATGAGTGTGTTTATTTAGAAAAATAAGTTAAATACATTATGATAACTAAGGTTAGCATATAAAAGGATGCATTTAAACCCAATCCAGTTGGATTTATCTAAACCCTGAATACTGTAATAGTAAAGAAAATTCCCATCGTTTATTATAAACCACTTTACTCCCCAAACCTCATAAAGGCAACAAAAATAATAAACAGTACTCCAAACCTGAACTGCAATGGACAGAAGTGTAATAAGATTAAATGTAATCAAAATACCCAAAGTTAACATAGAATAGATTTGGAAATTGGTAGTGGACTCTAGGGCACAACAACTTAGACCATATGACCAAATTAAAAATAACTTGATGAAAAGTTACTACTAAGCTTTCCTGGTGTTCTGTAATCCTAAAATTTGGTCAATAAGAGCATTGTGTTTTAAAACACTGTTACATTGAGTCTTTATACATCAGGGTTTACTATATGCCCAGAGCATTGAGATACATAATTGTGTAAGAACTCCTACCATGAGCCGAAGTTTCTTAAATTAGATAGTGAGAAATTACAATATAGTCTTGAGTTCCTCATCCTCCTTCCTTGATCTCCAGGGTATGGGTACGCATTACTCCCATTGCTGTACTGATTTCTCTCTGAAAGCTAGGTAAAAAACTGTTACTATAATTGGTTCTTTTTAAAAGCAGATGGAGAAGAAAATGTTATTATCCCTCACCCCTGTTTTCCAGAACTCCCAGGGGCTGGAGCTTTCATCTAGAATATGGGGTTCTGGATTCAATTCCTTTCTGTCTAATGAACTTAAGCCACTTAAGCCCCGTTGCGCCAACTCTGTCAGGTGCCGTAGTGATTGAGAAGAGCTTTGAGGAGTTTGTGAAGGGTTGTTCTTGTTCCCTCATACTGAAATTCTTCCACTTTCTGTGACCCATTGAAACAATGAAACGGAAAGAGAGATGACTCTAAATCCCAGGATTTGAATCACTCACAGGAATGAGCAATAATAAAACTCAGTAATAAATGAAAGCGTTCCCTACCCCAACTCTCTTACTTGGTATGTGCTTTCTCTCTTTCTCGGTGAATGTTTATGTTGGCCATATAAGGTAGAAGAGCCTCAGAATGGGAGAATGAGCGTGTCTGCTGCTGTTAGGGCCAAGACACATTTCAGGCGTCAGGAGATAAAGGCTCAAATCCACCTAGACCTGGGAAGAAGGAGAACTTCTGTCTTGGACTGGTGTTCTATCCATTATTGAAATAAGGCACTTACTCTATTCTTGTTTCCTGCCTTTCTTAGAGGTAGATCAGCTGCTAAGTTTGCTCTAGAAGGCACTGGTCCTTGTGACTGGTCCATGTGATTTACGGCAAGATTTAGGCCAGGGACAGTCTTGAACTGTTTTGTGAGTCTGCCTAGAATGGGAATTTAAAAGAACCAGGGAGGATTAATCTCACCAAGCTTGACTTGACTGACATGTAACATATTTACTCTAAGTTGTCTAGGTTCACTCTCTAATGGATTTGAAGAAATAGATTCTGTTATTCTGTTATATTCTTACATATAAACGCCACCTTGCACACATACCTGTTTTGCTCCAATGACTAGAAGGAGGTTAAACAATCCATTCAAATTAAACACCTCATTTTAATGGCTCAATTAAAGCAAAATGAATGCTACTTTTGAAATCATAGGTACGTTTCTGATTTAAGGGGCAACTGCTGTAAGATTTGTGGAGCTAATTTGTGGATTTGAGTAGCTGAGATGATCAATCACATCTAATGCTCCTAATTATGGCACAACTTTTTATGGTTGGATTGAAGAAAAAAAAAATCTTGCTTATTCCTTTTGCAGAAATTCAAAATCATCCTTTTGGAATTCACCTTGCAAGTCTGACAGTACATATGAAGTGTGGCTCCTGTTTTCTGTCACACATGGCTTCCCTGTCCTTTTCCCTTTGACTGCACCAGCATAATCCCAAGAAAAAGTTATTTTCAGGGCTTAGCTCCACTGATGAGCTGTGCTTATTTGTGCCAGTCCCAAGGTACTTCCCTAAACTGCAATTCAGTTATCATCATAGTTGACCCAAAGATGACCTGAAGGCGTAAGATAAGGTCCAA
This sequence comes from Nycticryphes semicollaris, assembly GCA_013400055.1. Lineage (NCBI taxonomy): Eukaryota > Metazoa > Chordata > Aves > Charadriiformes > Rostratulidae > Nycticryphes > Nycticryphes semicollaris. The sequence continues at coordinate 2,397,906 of VXBJ01006458.1, read as the reverse complement.
GACTACCTGGCTAGAAGCAATCAAAATTTCTTTGTATGAAAGTAAAGATAGCCACTTATTAACCGTTTTTTTCTGTATCCTTTTCTTATCTCAGTGATCATCAGAAATGTATCTTCTCTGACTGCTGGCCACTGACTGGTAAGTTGATTCCTTTCCTGGCTTGTGACGAGTGACCACAGAGAATGACTACACAGATGAGAAATATCTGGAATGTCCATTCTCCAGATCTTTCTTTAATTCAAGAGAATTTTTTGTTCTCTAATAATAACAGTGTGGCCACGGCTGTCAACAGGGCAGAAAGGACTCACGCACATATTTCACCACGTTCTTGAGATTTTTCTAAGATGGTAAAAAAATATCTGAGTTTTATCATTGCTCTCAATAGTTATAAGACTCTCTAGCAAATACCATGCATTCATGGTCAGAACATCATATTTGCTAGAGAGAAAAGAGAAATAAATAGGGTGGGATCAACTTCTGGAAAACCTGAAAGATTCTTCCAGCATTTTAGAATTTCTAAACATTGTTGCTAAGGCCTATAATTATACACATTAGCTTCTTACACCTGGGTTATTGGTGTAACCAAGTCTGACAGCCAAGTCAAAATTGTCAGGTAGCATAGACTTGATTGCAAATCACAAATACCTTGAATTCAACAGTTTTAAGAACTTTTTTTGCAAACTATCAAGGAGGCTAGCTTGACCCCCATCAACCTTCCAGTCTGCTATATCTAAAAAAAAAAAAAATACCCAAAGCTTGAAGTGAAATGTACAGAGAACTGATTCAGCTGTCATTTTCTGATACTGATAAAATCAGACACTGTACATAGGAAGTTCTTCATCTTCTTTCTTCCACCTCCTACTTCAATTTTTAAGGAAAGTAAGTCACGCTTTCCCATATATAGAAAAAAAAGGCGACTCATTTTCCAACTAAAACAAATATTTTTCTTAAACCAACTTTATTTTCCCAAATATTTGACAGGAGCAGACTGTACAGTTCTGAAGAAGTTTAGTCAGCTGTGCAGATTGACTTTTGAAGTGTAAAATAAACCTTTACTTAACAGATGTCAAGAATATGACTTCGTGAGATAATGACAGGTTTTGTAATAGGTTGGTGGTGGTTCTTTCTAAGTGGAATGAACGAAGTTTTAGTGCCAACTCTTTAAAAAAACATGACAACATGATTATTAACAATTGACTGGAATCAGGTAAGAAAAATCAAAACCAAAACTGACTGTACTTCTTTTTTGTGTGTTTGGAAGGCACAAATTGCTCACTAAACTGTACGGAAGTACAATTATCTTTAATACGTACACTCTTTCTTCAGTTGGGTGCTGCAATGCAACTGCAATCCAGTGCCCAGGAAGACAGCCTTGAGACTAGACTTGAGTCTTGTCTAGACTTGAGGCATCAAAGTTGACCTCTTCCTTAGGCCAATCTTCCTCTACAAGACCTGCATATCCTGATTCCACACTAATTTGGTGACAATTTCAGGAGATCCAGTCAAAAGCAGTTCACTGCAGCGCCACAAGGCTTCTATTTTTGCATACAGAAATAGGGATCCACTAGAAGAATCATATCTTCTACCATCTTTCCAGGAAACAGGGCTGCTCCTGCTGTCAGAACAGTCAACAGCATGAGAAGGACATTAACTTGCCCTCTAAGTATTTCACACAGAGCCAACACTTTGCTGTGCAAAACACCAGCAGTGAAGGCTTGGAAAAGTTGATGCACCTGAGGTGAGTGGCACTAACTTTCTCTGCTGGCTGAACCCATTGGTATTTGGTATAGATTCCAGCAAACTTTCTAATCCTCCAAAAATAGCCCTGTGGGCTGTCCCAGTGCAGTCTGGTTGGCTGCAATTGTTCTGTACTGTCAGACGGAGTATATCATCCTGAGCTGGAAACAGAAATGTGGGCTTATTGCAGGATTCAGAGAAAAGATGAGGGACATTTTTATCTCTGGTGGCCCCACACTGAACTTGCTTGTCGGCAATCAGAAGCTGCTCTAAGCAGACCTGAGAGCGTGAGTTTTCACAGAGGCTGGGTCCCCATGAGAAGGGAGTACTAACATGGACATGTGTACTGACTTTTCTCACTTGCTGGCCTCGTGCCTGAGAGCCTGACCTGCTTCTATATATATCAAAATTTCTGAAGTCCCTTGGGAACAACTATCCCTTGCCAGTGAAACCATGTGTTGCTCATCCCCCTGTCAGTGCTATATTCCCTGCTCCTGCCCCTACCAGCTGACACACTGCTGAGGCCAGCAGTGGAGAGGATGGCCAGATATCCTCACCTGCCTGTTGGGTCACCCAGGGACCAGCGCTCACCACCTGTCCTGCTTTCTCTTCAGCGTCCTTCAGACTGGCCCATCCAGTACTTCTCCTGCTCCTCCAGTGCATCTCTATTGCTGCCTATTTTTATTTAGGATCACCTTCTTCCTGTCAGTTCCTCACTGCTTTGTTGAAATGACATATTTTATTTCCTCCCACCTTCTCTTGATTGCGATTTTCTCTGCTGTTTCTCAGATTCACCTTCCAACCTTCAGGTTCCGATGAATCCTCTGCAGCCAGTTTTATAGCTCTCCTCCACACATTACTTCACCTTTCCGTCCATGCTATCAATACACATTTGACAGTCCTTTGCACTTTGTTGCTCCTGATTTCCCAGTTTACTATACCTCTGATTATTCTGCACAGGAGAGGACTGAGTCAGAATCACCCAAATTATACAAATCCCATTGCAAGAGTGAGGTTTTAGAGTCCAGGTTTTTTAAAAGTGACCATTAATATCCAGGCCAAATGTTATTTCAAAGCATCTCCTTCCTTCCCTCTCTGAATTGCTGTATTTACTTTCCAACATAAGCTAATGAAGAAAAAATACTTTGCTCTGCGTAGGGAATTAATGCAGCGGGCCTGCAGTGGCTCTTCTGGAGCCCTCCTCATCTACAATGGAAATCCATGTAAGTCCCCTGTAAATACACACCCTCAGCATTTCTGCTAAATGCATACTATTTGCAGAATAGCCCATTACAACAGCCCATCTGTCAACCCTCTTTCATGGCCACAGGTGGAGGATGAAAAATTCTTTTGAAGAGAGCACTGAGGGTCTTTGGAGGAAAGCTTGTTTGCTGCTGTATAGCTGGGCCTCCCACAGAGCCAAGATCTGCAACCTTCTGGGGCTCCCAGCCATGGCTGGCCTTTAGTCAAACAGTGCCCAGGGCAAGCCAGAATTTCATGCCTTTCCAAATCGCTAATTGATTGGGGATAAACATTAACCTAGAATTTCAGTCGTGCACTCTAGTCTTAAGCATGCCGAGCAGTCGCCCAGCTAACCCACCCCTCAGGCTAACCCTACTTCAAGGGTCTTTGTATAAGACCCGGAAGGTCACGGAATTTTAGTTCATTTTATGGTACAGACAACTACAAAGCATCTAAACACTTTTATTTTTAAGAGCTTCCCTTTAATTCAAAAAATTAATGTGAAAATATGGTGTACAGAAGCAGGGTATGTCCCAAACTCTTAAGATGGACTGCCTGGTTCAGAGATCAGTGCAGTGAACCAGCACCTCAGCCCAGATTGCAAACTGAAGCCAAACAATTATTTAGATCACACACACACTTACAGTGACAGATAATCCACTCGTTCCCTGAACTCTGAGAGACATCTTGCCCTTCCGAAAATGTCATCACAGGTTCTCAGCAGATCTGGCAAAGAGTATGTGCAGTTTGAATACCACTGGCCAGGCTCCAACACAGAGCATTTAAGTCCTGGGCTCTCACCCCATCACCAGTGTGGGAATAAAGTTTCTAAGAGGCGGCTAGAAATCAAAGAAAGAATGACAGATATTTTTGTGACACTCTAAAACTGTTTGCCAAGAGCTGCAAGGTTGCTAGCCTCTCTATTTTTTTTTTACAGAATGATTCAATTACTCAATTAAAAAAGAAACAACCCACACTGACGCACAATTCAAGTGGAAAAATAAAAGCTAGCATGCAGCAGACTGTCCTTAGAGCCAGGTTGCCCCTTGCCTTGGCCATATGGAATTCATTTATTGTATTATTTTTTCCATTACCTTTTTTTTATTTTTTTCTCATTCTGCTTATCTTAACATTTGTTTATAATTCTGCAACATCTTTGCTGATTTTGCTTATCCCCTCTTTCTTTTTTTTTTTTTTAATTTTCTTTTTTTATTGGAAATTACTTCTTCTGAGCCTTCTACCCTAGTTTAATCCTGGTAGAACATCAAACCAGCAACACTGAAGGTAAACTTTTGAACCCAAAGTGTTTGAGTTAGTTCAAAATTAGGTAAAACCACCCAGAGACCAAAGGTCCTCATTATGCTGAAAGAAGAAATGGGAAGATAAGACATGGAGAAAGTGGTGAAATAAGCCTCTCATTCTCTGCAGCATCATCAGCTGAGGACACATCCACACCTTCCAGTGCAATACTATACCTTTGGCTGTTGCCCAAGTCCACTGTAAGCAAAAACACCCTGACACTGATACCCCAGCTCAGGTAGTGGGGGCAAAAGAACCGTATTTACATAGCAGAGGACCCTAACAAAGTAGCTCTAGCTCTCATCATGGCTAATTATCAAAGACACAACATTATCCTGAAACCAGACAAGAAGCTAGCTTGGGAATATCTATAGTATGCTGTATGGTGCCAAATCAAAGTTACTGTTCAGTACAATCCTTCCTGTGAATGCTACTCCCACAAATGTCAGTCAGATTCATATTTCTGACATGAATTGCCCAATGACAACAACTGTGAAGTGTTTGAGAGTGTGCTGCCTTCCAACTTTTAAGTCTTTTATGTATTTAAGATATATAACTGTCAAAAATAGAATTTTTTCCATTATTCTTTGTCCTTTCAATCCTTTACTTTGCAACTAGGCATATTCTCTCCCATCTGCTTTCTCTCCTGCTGATAGTTAAGTTTCTGCCTGTGGTGCATAAATACAAAGTAATGGGTTATGTGGGCAGGGATGGAAGGTCCATTAGACAACAGAAATTCTATGAAAAGGTACAATCCTGGAATATTCTCCTTCATAAACCTAATTGCCCCAGCAGAGTCCTAATTGGCCTGTCAATAGCCCATTTCAAACTCCACGAGAGTTGAGATCTGAGCAGCAGGAGAGAAAAGTGTTATAAAATCTGCCCAAGTAATAACTTACAGGGGACATAACAGCAGATCCATGTGCTTTTCCCAGCAGATTTCCTTCTGTAACTTTTCTCCAATGAATAGAGTTATAGCTCATAGAAAATACTTCCTGGCTATTTTGTCTGGTCTTGACTATGGATCAGTTCTAACTATATATAGATTTTTGCCTGGATGCTGCTCAGAATAGGCTGGTGAGCTGTGGTACAGAATGCTGTAATGCTTTTATTCTGGGTCTGCAGTGTCTGCCTGTCTTATTTGTAGCTGATGGCTAAATTTCTATCTGATACAATTGCTGAAACAGCCTTGAAATGGGAACTGCCTGTAACTGATGTAGTGGTGTCTACCAGCATTTGCAGAATCTAAAAGACAAGCTCCAAACACTAGCCTCATCTGGAGTAGCATGTCCAGTTCTGTTTATGCCTGTTCCAAATAGACATATTAAAATTGGTGCAGGCCAGGAAAATTACTCCCAGTTTGGCATGGAGAAGAGATTTCATTTTAGAGGAGACTGAGAAGACTAAATGAGAAGACAGAGACAGAATTCAGCTCTCCTTAGAGTGTAACAGCCACAAAGATCACAGCATTCTGCTCCTTGCCACAGCTGTGTCACACCTGACCCATGCAGAGCATGGCAAGGGTGATGTTGGTCTGCCTGTATGCACACAGAGGCCTGTGGCTTGTTTAGCCTAAGATAGCAGAAGGTGTGTTTACATCAGAGTTTTGATTATGATCAGGTTTAAAGAGATCTCCAGATCCAATAGCTTCACCTTGCAAATGGTTTTAGAGGACACTAGATGGATCCCTTTCAGATTACATTAATCTGGAATATGTGATGAAAGTTCACCTGGTGGGCTCCAGCCACTAACAGGAGTTCTATGCACATGATCAGATTCAACCAACCAAAGTAGGTAAAATCATTAAGGTGTTTATAACATGAATATGGACATCAGCACCAAGTTTCAGTCTACAGACTTAGTTGTATGAAACCATGCTTCTTGCTAATATAGATGCACCTAAATAATATGTCACCTTGCTGAGAAGCAAAGTTCAAGAGCTCGTGTTGAGCATCACTGCCCAGCCAGGTTTTTCAAAGACTCCTTGTTTAAAATTAGCTCAAGCATTTTTTTTCACACTGCTCTAAGATAGCAACAGTGACTGCAATGAAGAAATTAAAAAGAGCCATTAGACCTATGAAGTTCTGGATCATATTTTTAGGAAGACCAAAAAAGGATAAGGAGTTTTTAAAGGTTTTAACTTTATGGAAAGGATTACACAATTTGACTGCCTGTGTTAAACAGGGGATGGAGAGGACTTCCTCATCCCAAGAGTTTTCTCCTACTTCTGCCTACTTAGCAGATGTCACTTGCCACATTTATTTCAATATGTGCCTGCAAAGAATTAAAAAATAGTATTACAAATAGCAATGAAACAAGAAAGGATTTGTGTGAAAAAGAACTTTGGCTCTTTCCCCTCCAAGGAGCCATGCAAGGTCTCTAACACCATGCAGGACGAACCTGATTCAAAAAGCCCTGAAGAACTGTCACACTGAATAAGGGAAATGAAGTTTGGTAAACCTCAAGAAATGCGTCTCTGTTCTTAGACCTGAACTGAAGTCAAGGAAACTCAGGAAAAATAAAGGACCATATGTAGAATGTCTTTGGAATATAGATAAGTGTTGTTGTGTGTAGATGGACGTTCTTTCATGGGGAATGACTTATTTCCTTATTTCAATCAGGAGGGAGGCATAAGGGAGTGTCTTATGATCCCCTAATTCTTTGTCATTGTTTACAAACAAAACTCGAGTGGCTTGAAGGTTGCTGTAAATTTTGTGAACTGGTTCCAAGGGTGTCATGTCCTTTGTGGCTTGTCAAAATACACTCAGCTCTGGTGCTTCAGTGGTCACCAGAGTGCACACAGTCTAGCTGGCACCTATGCCCAGCAAGAAAACTTGTGTTAGTGCCCAGGTCCTTCAGCCTTAATAGATCTTTACCTCTCCCAGGTACATATCCTGGGCTGTTGCCAAAGAGAAGGAGACCCGATGTTGTGACAAGTGTCTGTCAATAACCCACCCAGCAGGAACCTACCTCTTGCATTTCCTAAGGCTGAAGTGGTAGAAATTTGATTTCCAACCCTTTCACTGCTCACCTTAAAACCTTTGTTACGTTATACTTGCTACACAGGGAATTTTGCAGAAAGAACCAAGTAGAGAGACAGTGAACAGTCAGTTCCCCAGCAGCAATGGAAAAATCTCTGAGGAACAGAGAAGCCATGTGGATTTGTGATTGGTGAGCAGGACAGAGAGGTCAGGAACTCTGGGCTTCTCATAACTCTCACTGGCTTCCTTTGTGTCCTTGGGAGTGTCACTTAAACTTCTGTGTCTCAAGTCTCACTTCTCTGAAATGGAGATCACGAAACATACCTATTTGTTGTCATCTGATCATACTTGTAAAGTCACTTCACATCCCCAAATGGCAGGACTTTATGGGTTCTAAGAACCATTAGTGTGGGCTGAGATGTACAAAGTAAATAGCTAGAATTCCCCGCTATTAGAGTTATTTAAGGAAAGTGTGGGTGTAAGCCTAATGTAAGTCATATTCAAGAAACACACTTTCTTTGTTTCATTATTCATTTCCCACTTGGCATTCAAAATATTTAGAGACTAATCATTCTAACACTTGTGTATATTTTTTTTTTCTGTGACTGAGGATGCAGTACTTCATGAAAGTTGGGCAAGTTTTAACTAATCAAAATAAAAACCCATGAAATTTGGAAATATGACCACAAATTAATATATTCTTTAAGGGGGGATATTTTTTTGTACTTACTGGCAGTGCTTATGATGAATGTAAAATGGCATAACAACTCATTTTTCAAGAAATGAGGAACTCCAAAAATATCACTGTGATTGCTACTTAATTCTGTACATTTTTTTTAACAGCATTGTTTTGAATGACCCTCTTAAAGTGAATGACACTAAACCATATATCAATGACAGTCTTAGGGAATTACATCAAGCACCATGTGTTGGCTCTGCCTGCTGTGTCTACCCATCTCTTTTAGTGGCACAGCTGTTTAGCGCTTGTTCATAATCAGAATGTCTATACAATTCCAACAAGAAGCAGTAAATCAAGTATCATAATCAGAGTTATCTTGAAAGTCTAGAAGCAGTCACCAAACCCTTTGAATGCTCTGCTACCCAGCATTTATCCCACATGTATGAAGGTTAAAGGCTGACATTAGGTCAAATGATGGATGTTCAGATCGTGTCCAAACTGTGGTGAAGAGAAGATATGAGACTGAAACCAAGATTCAGTTGGTTCAGGGATTAGTATTTTGGGACAGCCCTGTAAAACATTCTGGATAAATTGTAATTTCATAGCAATACAATCTGTACAAGCAACAGTATGAGGAGATTTAAGCTAACATACAGATATGCAAATATAACTGTCATTTCATATGCACTTTAAAATCAGTGTCAGTCAGAACTCATGCCAACAAAAGTGATCTTGCACCTACCACCATAGGCTGCCTGTTCCTGACTTTATGTTACCACTTATTTAAAAGACATGTGGATATGGTGTTTAGGGTCATGGTTTAGTAGTGGACTTGGCAGTGCTAGGTTAACAGGTCGACTTGGTGGTCTTAAAGGTCTTTTCCAAGCTAAAAAATTCTATGATTCTGTGATTTCTCTGATCAAGTTCATAAGACAGTTCACAGGAATAATTTTGCCAGCATTACAGAAAGCAGTGGGAGGATAGTGATGAACAGCAGATGCAGAAGGATGCTGGGACCTTTTAGTGACACCACTGACTCATGTCACTCTAAAATTGCAGCCTAAATCTGCAGCAAAAAAAAAAAAAAAACCACCCTGCTTTCATGAAGGTGTAGTATGTGTGACTTTCATGACTACAAGATTCTTATCTTTTTGTGTGTCCCTGTGTGGTTTGGGACCATGGGGAAAATTGGCGATGAGCTTCCAACAATCATATGACTTGATACCAACTTATAGTTTTCAACGTGATTATCATAAGAGCTTTATTCTTTAGAATAATTGGCAGAAAAAATAGGCTTTCTTTTACATTTTTTAAATCAGAGGAGGTTTTAGTTGTATTGACATGGTAGAAAACTCCTATGCAAGACAAAGTCACTTTTGCATTTCAGATGTTGTTGTGGAAATTCAGTTATTTGTTACAGCACCTGATTTTGATCTGGAAAATGTTTCCTTCTGGCTTCAATTCAATGAAAAGCTAAATCACAGAGAACGTTGAGTTCCACAACTTGAACTAAAATTCCACTAAAAGGGCACAAGTGCCATTGCTGAGGAATTTCTTCTGCAAGTCATGTTTGGTTGCACCTCAATAAAATGCCAGATCAAATGCCTTCCAATCACTTTGCAAGTTAGATTCCAAACAATATTTGGTCACTTTGAGGTAAGGACAAACCAAGGAAGAGTGTGCAGACCAGTCACACACTAAGACCAAACCCCACATACAGTTCCCAAAATGTACACAGGGAAACAGACCCATTCCATCACCACAGCATTTCAAAGCCACTTTTGTGTTCCTTGACCCAGGTGCCACTCCCAGCTGGACAAGAAAATCTACTGTCATCTCTGTTCAGAACAAGGGTGGGACAGATGAGCAGAGGGGGAATTTCTCAGCTGAGCCCAACACCACAACATGTGGCTGACCTCTCACAAGACCTAAAGCTCTACAGCTCACCCACTGGGGGAGAAAATCCTGCAGAGATCTATCTTGGAGTCCTTGTCTCTTGAATGTGGATGCAACAGTCGCTGAGTATTACCCAAACTGAGGCAAATCATTCAACACTAAGCCAAGGAGGTATTCATGGAGAAACCATGATTTTCCTGAAAAAGTGCGGACTCTGTACTTCCCTGCTTGCCATGACGCTGTGAAAGGGATGGTGCTACCTCAGGCATGGTCAGTCCTTAGGATGTCCCCTAAGCACCACTCTGCAGCTCCCAGTGTCCCTTCCTTCATTTTACAGAGACATTCAGTATAGTGATCCATGCCAAAGCATTCTCCTCATTTTGTGAGGGATATCTGTGAAATTGCATCAAAGGATTCTAGGATTTAAGAATGGACTTTAAAGCATAAAACCTGCTGTTGAATACCCATGTTCAGTCACACTTTGATAACCAGTCACTTAGATGGTTAAAATATAACTTCTGTGAAATGGGTTTAGTCCCATTGGGCAATTACCACAAAAAGAGTTTGCAGTCAGGGACATCTCACAACAGAGCCTTTCTTCCTGCTTCTCTATTCTATGGCTTCATAAATCTCTGCTTGTGACATCATAATTTGTTGCTGTGAGAATCCTGCTGGTATCACAAACAGAGGATTACAACGTCAAAGTAGGAGCAAACAGAAAGAAAAGATTGGTTCCGTTGGAAAAAAAACATCCTCAGGGAAGATGCATAGATCATCCTCCCAGACCTTTCAAGATCAGGCTTACCCATGTCCTGGAAACCTGAGATCAGATTCCAGATTGGTGTGCCTTAGTAACCTCATCTGTAGTGTCAAGAACTTACTGAAGATGCCTCCCCTCCAAAAAAAAAAAAAAAAATAGCTGAATAGAGATGCAAGGCAGATAGGCTTTTAGAACAAGTTCTTAGGCAAAACAAAGAAAATGATCTCTCTTCTGTGATGAAAGTGTGAAACACATTCCTTACCAGATAGGATAATGAAGTGCACATATAAACTGAGCTTATAAAAATAAAGTTCAGTTCAACCTCCATCATCTGCCCATTTAATTATTATCATAATTTAATTTTTGAAGAACATATCACAGGTTTTTGGCCATACCACTGTGGACACCTACGGGAAGGGTCCCCTGTGGGAACAGCTGCTGGATACGCTGCCGGAGCTGAGCACTGACATCTGAGCAGCTCAGGGACCCAGTGGGTCACAGGCAGGTGTCAATGGCATCATGCTGCTTACATATACTTCAGTAAGAGGAAGAAGAGTGCCTTAAGACGTTCAGTGCAACCATGCTACAGCTGACTGAGATCCCTGAGAGTTACTGTAGCTTTGGAGCTGATGCCAGGGCTCTCAGGATTACTATGGCTGGAAAAGGAGAAGTTTGGTGTTATCCTTCATAATTTTCACACAGAGCTCTTCCAATGTTTATCCCTTACTATTAATCTATTCTAATAGAATTTGAAGGAAATGCAAGATCAGTAAAGGCATATGCAAATACAACTTTTTTCTTGTAGGTCATTGCCATAGAAACTATTGCTACAGGATCTAGAGAGACATGGCCAGATCATCAGGGCACAGAAGTGAGGGTCTCAGCCTCTTGGGTCCAGTAACATAAATACTTATGAAGGTTTACTCAATTTTTTAAAATCAAATTATTTGTGTTCTTCTGCTTAATTTTTCTACCTGCTAAATGGGATTGAAAATTCTACTTCATCTCACTGAAATCCTAGAAGGAAGCCTCATTTTGTGAGGACCAGCAACTGAAGAAGACAATGCAAGTGCTCTCGGGAGTGACTTTTCAATGAGGTTCAATCTCTGTTCCAGAATCAGGCTTAAGGAGCCTTTGCCTACCCCCAGCCCAAGGTCCTTCTCTTGTTCATGCCTCAGGGCAACAAGTGGGTGTCACTCAGCAGACCCTTACTCTTCACTAAGTGTTGGATCTGAGTAGAGTCAGTCTGCAGTGCTCTCGTATTCTATCCAACATTGTGTACAGTACTTCTGCACCACAGGCAGCATGGTGGGGAAGGAGGGAGCTCCCTGAAGTTGCTCTTGCAACACAGATGCTCTCAACTGTCCTTGATGCTACCCCAGCTCCCTTCTAGGCTCAGTTTGTCTATTTAGTAAAATTGAAAATGTATTCCTTCAAAATAAACCACTCTAGCTGAGAGTCTAGTTTCTCGGTGAGGAATCTTAGACCATGTGTAGCCTTAAGCAGTCTTTCCCTCATGCTTCCAGACTTATGTTCTTGATGCATTTCTTGTGCCGGCAGTAGGAATTGCACAGCCTAGCCTCACAACACAGAAATCAGATATCTTCTTTCTGTATGTTTTTCAGACATATCAGCTTGTTCATGTGGTTGATGATATGACAGCTAGCACTACCCCAAGGGTAGGGAATATGTGGTCAGAGGCACATGGGAAAAGCTTTTGGCAGAAGCCCACATTCAGACTAGGCCAAACTGTTGAGGACATAGTTCTCTTACCTGCCTATTTTGTCATCATCATCTTGGTTTTTTTAGTATTAATCTCATTCCTCTGCGTAGGTACTGAAGGACTCCACTTAAACTTTGTTTCATTACAGCTGCTTCCCAAATTTTCCCAGGCAGGTGAACATACGGGTAATGTGGAAGTTTATATTACATCTTGAGAGTACTGGAGTAGAGGGTACTTGGGAAGGCTGAAATAGTTGCTGAAAGCTATTTGCTGTCTGGTTTCTAGGAGACAGCATGACTCATTGCATCTTGCCTTGTAGTTTGGACCTCTCCACCATTTATCAACTAACACACTTGATCAAGACTGATAAAAAATCTTTCAGAAAAATTATAGAGACCTGCACTATAGAATGGGAACATTAAAGTGTGGAAATAGAATGATTGCTGAAGATCAGGTCTGTTCCACTAACATTGAAGAATATAGGCTGACATTTATCCCAAGGGATTTATTGGTGAAACTCCCACTAGTGCAAGTAATAAATGCATGCATAAGTCTCTTTGTATCTCGACAATTTTCCCCTTACCATGCTTTGACCAAACTTCACAGTCAGCAGTCTTTCTGTGTGGGGGTGGGGTTGTGTCTTTAAATTATTACTGCCGTTATTTCATTCAGCACTACCTAAATATATCAAAACTATAAAAGAATCTTAATTTTAGTCAAAAAGTATAGTTTGCATATGCATACCATTATTAGAACAATAAATAACAGTAGTAGCAATAATAACAGTAATGGTCCAGAACATGATTTCAAAACAACAAAAAAGTCAACGTGGATTTGGTGTGGTAATCCTAAATAAGTCCTCGCTGGAAATTAACACATTGAGTTTCAAGCCCTGAAAGGAAAATGACACCAGGGTGATAAGGATATTTTCTGCAGCTCTTTTAGAATAAAGGTGTAAACGGCATATATGACATCTCATAACTGTATATGCCTAGAGATTAGAATGCAGGAAGCAAGGCAGAGACATCATACACAGATTACAACGGAAAGTGCAGCTACTGCTATAGAATGTACAGATTCGGCCTTATGAAAACAGTGCTCTGAATGCCTTTTCTGACAAGCAAGAAAATGTTGTCAAACATTTGATTCATCAAATGTTATCTTCCCTATACAAGAAAAGTATTCTATGCCCTGACAAAGCCCAGGAAGCAGAAAATGAAATAAAACAGTACAACTCTGCTGCTTGTCCAGAGGAAAAAATCAATAAAAATGACCATTGAAAATGAGAAAACTCCTTTTTATGGAAATATAGGGCTTCCATTTTGAGGCTGATGATGTAAAAGGGTCTGTTCTTGTTGAATTTTAAAAGGCACAGCTGAAGAATATGGGTGGCATTTTCACAGTCTGTACGTGCTGTGGAACTGTAAACCTTGGTTTTAGGTTATTTAGACACCTGTGCGTGACTTTTTCAGGACAGAGACACTAAAAGTCTTGGACATGCACCACAGAGTGCAGTTCACATCGACCAGATGTCCTCCCGAACCCAGGTGGAATCCAAGTAAGGGGGTTTGTATGGATGAAAAAAATTAACAAAACTCTAGCTGAGGTTACTGCCTTCAGCAGCTTGCTCCACCTTGAGTGGAGCACGGGCAGCTGCTCTTCTTGTAAATCAGGACTTGACACTGCGGTGTTGCTAAGCAAACTGGAACTGGAGATGGCTTCCTCCCGACCACGGGCTCTGCTATGCCATGGACCAGCAGCCTGATCCGAAAGGGAGCAGCCGTCCGTGCAGGGCAGCCTGGCAAAGACCTGGGGGCAGTGGCAGCCTGGCCCGACCCATGCCCTCTCAGCTTGGACCTGCCGCCTGTGACTCACGGTGAAGCTCGGGCTTCTATCCCAAATGTGTTTTTCTTTCACTAGAAAGGCTGGAGAATGAAATGCTTTATCCAGCTCAAAACTTCACAGTTTCATTTCAGTAGAATTTCTACACGCATGCATGCAAAGGCTACACAAAAATGCTTTTTAAATTTTGTGTTAATTTAACCAGAATAATGACTATACAAATTAACTAGGCAGTCTGCCTCCTAAATGATTCTGCCACTATACTGGTAAGCCTTAGATTTACCTTGGATATTTCCAATTTTAATTATTTAAAATTAATACATGACCCATTTTGCTGACCATTGCTTAAATAATTCCTGTGCATCTCTATCAAGACTATTTATTGCTAAGGCACAGAGCGGGGGAAAAAAAAGGCTGGCGCCTGGGTGATCTGTTCTCCAGCAGCATGTGGGAGAAACAGGTTCTCTTCCAACCCTCTTGTTCCCCAGGCTGTCATGGGCACCGAGTGCTGCAGAGATAGCAGCAGCAGCTTCTCCAGCTGATTAACCAGAGACAGTGACAGACTTTAACAGGAGTGCTACCCAGCACTCCAGAGCCAGAAGAATAGTTGCCTCAAAATAGAAGCAGATGGGTCTGCGCAAAACGATGGGACTTTGGAATTCAAAAAAGTGTGTTAGTGGGGAGGGAAAGAGGGAATTGTGTATCTCATTTTAAAAGAGATTTTTAATATGTACACTCTGTCTCTTACTATCTTTTCCAGCAGGAATATAAGGAGGTCAGTCTGTGCTAATATATAATATGCTGTGGTAAACCGTCGTTTTAAAGTACATTGAAATCTTTAATAGCAACAGTAGAAGATATTTACAAAAGTACCACATTATAGATAATTTATATAGGGATAATTATCCTGGTAACAAATCTAAATAGGAACAAACATGCTTTTTCTTTCATATTTTGGACAAGCCAAGTGGAGTGTGTGAAAAACAGAGAAATGTCCTATTTTACAAATCAAGGCTGAGTATGGAGCTGAATTTGAAATTTGTCACTGAGATTTCCTGAGTCTAAAAGGCATTTGCTGGTGTAAGTATTAAACTCTAAAGCCAGCATGTCTTAATCTCCAGTAGCTTTTACACGAGGGTAACTCCTTAGATTTCAGTGAAATTACTCTAGATTTATGCTTTGGTAATTGAAATCAGAATTATCCTCAAAAGACAGCTTCCTGTTTACTGTAAAAAAACAAAAGAAAAACCCCTAAGGATTGAACCTTAATTTATTGATCCAATCCCAGTGTGGCAAATCTCTATCCTAAGTGCTTGTTGCAGTGCTTTAGGATGGTTTTACGCTGCTCTGAAATGGAAGTCACTTGCTCCCTTGCTATCACAGGTGTACCACAGTGTCCTCCAAAATACTGAAAATTACACTTACCATAGGATTGAGCACATCTTTGGTTACAGATCTCTAAAAGTTCACACTATATTAGAAAATAACATGAGACCAGACCTGTTATCCAACCCTGGGTTAACTTTTTCAAATCCACATGATTAAACTCTCTCAGCCCTCAAAAGCAGACTGACGGCAGTTAATACGCTTATTGAGGATGTGTCAGGCCCATGCTGAGTCCTGAACTGTGTGTAGGCACTCTCCGGGAGAGTGCTGGGATGCCACTGATGGTGTTCACAATTTGACCATATGGGTGGTCATGCACCGGTGCGCAGGGCTGTGTGACAGCCTGCCTCCGTTTAGTACTGTAAAAATAGTCTTGGTGTCTAAGCCTGTCTGCTGCCCCTCTTTGACAAATTGAGGTTCCCATTTCTCCTCATTTAGTTTAGAAAACGTCTATGGTGACAAACTCAGACATGAATTTTAACTTTCTCCTGCCTAAGGTGAAGCGGCTGCTAACCAGAGCGTTTCAGGTACACCATGTACATGAATGAAGAAAGAAAAGGAGGGCAGATTTCTTACTGCATGTGCCTGGATTTAGTATCTGGTAAAGCTGAATCTTTATGTAAAGAAATAAAGAGTGAAAATAAGGCAGTCTCTGCCACATGTAGATCGATGCAGAAGCAAGCACTCACTGAGCCCGGCAAGATGCTGACACCGTGCTTTTCTCTGTCTGCTCTGTAAGCAGTATAAACAGTAATAGACATTGTATCATTTTAAATTGCCTCGTCGAATGTAATGCTGATTTTAGACGTGGTTTGAGCCTCCTAGCTACCATGGAGCAGGGAATATTTACTCTCATCTTAGAAGATTTTACCTGGCGAGACAGAGCTAGCAGCAGTCAATACCATTAGGGTGAGCAAGACCCTTCTGCACTCCCAGCAATTCTTCAGGGCTTCGTCCCGCAGAGCCCTGGGGGATCACAGAATCAAGTGGAAAACCAGAGTAATGGGCATGTCAGTGCAGACTGATTAATCATCAGTCAAGTTAGAGTTTGGGGGACACACAGACACTTATCCTAATGTAAGAAGAGCAAGCCCCAACTTATTGCCTTTGTTACCTAATGCTCGCCGTGGCCCCAGTACGCACTTAAACCTGGCTGAGACCCAGAGATGCTGATATTCAAAGCTGCAGTTGCTGATTCTTTGAGTGTCCCTTGATGCATCTGATTAAAGCAAGTGATCGATACTAAACTTTGAGAAAAACTAGTGTGGGGTTGTTACGGACGACAGCCCATGAATAAATAACTCTGATAATGGCATTTGTCTTACTATAAAGCTCATTCATAATTTAGCAAGAATAATGCCCATTAAAGAACACCTAGAGTGATTGCTGCCAAAATAAAGAGTTGATTGGTTTCTGTCTTCTGGGAACTCTCTCATAATAAGTTCAGTATGGAAAACTGGCTACGAAGTCTATATAGCGATTATAAAAGTAGCTACTCTCCAAGTTGCCTCCTCCTCACTTAGTCTTTCTTCAGCACTTCTTGGACATCTGCTTTTGATACATGTTCTCTAACTTGCAAAGGAAAAATGTTGAGAGAGGTCTTGTGTTTTTCACAAAAATGAGGAAGAATTTCATCCAATCTCCACTGACGTCATTAGAAACTGATTTGGGTCTCAAAGTAAGTATCATGGGAACCTTAAAGTAAATATTGCTCCTTAATAAGCAAATCAGTGTTGCTGTATGCTAAATTTAAAGGAAGAAATACCCCAGTTATATCAGAGGAGTTATGTACTTTAATAAAATGTAGCTTGAATATTCATACTGTACAGTTATGTAACGCCCATAAAACGTTTCCTGCCCCATCACCCCAAAAACAGTTTGCAGATGTCTTTTAATCTAGAAATACTGTCTGTCTAAGGCAAGAGGAGAACGCCTAGCTCTAACAAAATACAAGTGGTTTGTATTTTCACATAAGGATTGTGCATATGCACTGGCACATCTGTTCACTGTGCGGTCCCACGGCCTGGAATGGATAACACTGACTTCAAGGATTAATGCCAGCCTCACTTGAGTTACAAATACTTGTACCCTAACAGCCTTTGTAGCACTAAAACAGGACACGCTTCCTTGGATGTCGCGTCAAAAGGCAAAGTACCATCAGATCCTGCACTCAGTGGGTGATCACCTGTTTCTATTTAACGTCTTCTGTTTAACCAGTATAGTATGATGGTGATGGAGCCAGATCACTTCAGAAGCATCCTGGAACAATACTCCATGTGGAAAATTATGGTGTCCCGTAGAGCTTCACATCTACCTCAACTATATTAAACACTACGTAAAACAATCTGAATTCCAGACGTTCTCTCTAGATATTGTAAGTATGCTGTGCCAGTATTTATGAGATCAAAAACATGCCAAGGCTTTAAATCCATGACTCTAAACAGAAATTTTGGGTTTCACGCAAGACTGAGCTCTCAGCGTACTGCTCCCTTTCCCTGAACATGCCTCAACCTTGAACATGACCACAAATGTCACCACTGTCACTTCTCTTGAGTCAAAATATAGAAAAGTAGGAAGGTATATAACAGTGCACTCCAGAGCTTTGCTTTTAGAAGTCAAGCAGTTCAGGTATTGAAATCCAGTGACTTCCTACAGATCAGCACATCTGATGCCTCTGCACTGAGACCCTAGCAGTGCCTCTTCTGCCTTTCATGTTTGTGGGTCAACATCAGAAAACAGCCATTGCTAACTGTCACCTTTTTAGCAATCAGGGCAGTAAGAGAAAGAGTTTCACAGTCCTGAAGGCAGAGGCCAGAGAGATGTGTGAGAGGGGAGGCCGCACAACTCCCCTCAGGCCCACTAGCAGCAAGGTTTACCAAGATCTCAAACAACGCCTAGGGCTTGCACTATTGTCCCCTTGCATCATCATACTTTACATTGCTGAGATTTCCCCCTTTTCTTCCAGGCTATTTCAGTCTCTTTTACCTGATGGGGTTTGTAGGAGTGCAAAGACCTGGGGGCTGAGGTAGCAGCACAGAAGGATGGAGCAAAAGAAAAGCCAGGGGTGGAGGCTAAAAGCTGTTTGTCCTGGAAGAAAAGTATTCCTGTGGTTCTGCCACCCTGGACAGAGTTACCCCAGAGCAGGAAACCACCCAGCTCAATGTGAGGTGAACCATCACAGGGTAACCTGGGGGCTGAGGTAGCAGCACAGAAGGATGGAGCAAAAGAAAAGCCAGGGGTGGAGGCTAAAAGCTGTTTGTCCTGGAAGAAAAGTATTCCTGTGGTTCTGCCACCCTGGACAGAGTTACCCCAGAGCAGGAAACCACCCAGCTCAATGGGAGGGGAACCATCACAGGGTAACTGCCTGCTCACACACACACTCAGGGACACACACATGTAGCTATTCTGGAAGGAAAGGACACAGACTGGAGTCGCTTGAGCTCAGAGAGCTTCACCTCAGTCCAAGGGGCTATGTCATGTGGACAGTTTTCTGGTGATTCTTCTTTTCCCCAGCGGCAGATGGGTTTTTCCTGGAATAATACATGTGCAGTTGCAAGCACTGGATTTCACTTTTCTCCAGTGGCAGTCCAGAGTAAATTGGGGAGGACTGAAATGCGCTAATGCAGAAAGCTCGCACTGCATGTACCATATGAGCTGTACCAGGGAGATTTTAGTCTCCAAGGACAGCAGCCCAACATACTTAATGAACGCTGTTACCTTCTATTATTTCCTGTAAGAGAAAGTGGAGAGAGATGATCCACTAAGGAAATCTGCATAATTAGGGTCCATAATTTCCTAGATGGGAACATCACAGTCAAAGCAGAACACTTTCCCCCACCCTTTTAGCAAATCTTCTCAAGTAGCTGTAAGTTCCTCCCCTTCCGGGAAGGATGAAGGGACAGCTAATGCCAAAGAAATTTTCACCAGGAGAATTGCTCCCCCACTTACTCTGCCACTGCTTCCTCAGCCTTCTAACTCCACGTATTTTCTGCTTAGGAAATGTTCAGTTCCATTTCATTTTCTCTTATTACATGTGGCTTTTATATTAATTCATAAATCATATACTAACCCCACGACGAATTTTGGTCTCACAGCTCAGGAACAGTACAGTGATCTGCTGAGGCTTGGTCTTTGCCAGGATCTGCCAAATGCCATGGGTATGGTCTAGGTTGCCATCAGATCAGTCCTTGAGAATAACAGTCTCAAACTTATGCTTTGGCCAACTTCATATCTAGCACTGCCTCTTTCCCAGCAAACAAGGTGATCACTCTGTGCCCTTCATGTGAAAGGGACTATCCAGCCAGCGGTCACCAAGTAGGGAAGAAGGAGGAAAGTGGGTGTTGAATAATTCAGAATTATGAGGGAGAGATGTTGAAAATGTACATTCACAATGTATATATTTCGTATTACTTTGCCAGAAGTTAGTGGCATACATTTCTTAACACTAAAATAATTCCTAGATGCTCCTTTAGTATGAGGTGGAGTCCGCTGCAACCAAAAATGGGAGGTCCCACTCTACACCCCCTTTCACAACTGCAAAACACTGCCTCATATTTAGAGCTAGCTATGGCATACATCTGAACAGCCCTTCTCCCTTTCCTGTGCTGGCTTAACTCACCACTCAGGCAGAAACTAACTCAAGGAGGGTGGAGAAAGTGAAAGGAGAGGGTTAGATTTCTGTTGGCTCGGCGAGTTAGAGCAGCCCAGGGACACATCTGGAAAATTACAGAGCAAGTGTAAAAGAAAGTAGAGCCTTAGTGCTAGGAACAGGGGACAGAAAGAGAGTGGAGAGGAGATCAACATTTCAATAGCAGCAACCTCTTTTATAGTCTCAGTTGCTCTAGGACAGGACTTTCGTTTGTCATAACAGTGTAAGACAACTATAAGTTAAAGCGTCATCACAGTAGGTTTGCTTTTGAAACCATTTCAACATAAAAATAACCTATAACCAAAGGCTGGGTCAGGGGGAGACTTAAAAATGTGGAAATCAGGCCTGAGTTTACCTTCATTCAGAGTCTCTGCGCAGCTTAGCAGCATCAGGGCTGGAATTGCCTCACTTGAGGAAGTCTGCTGAGTACTCTTCCTTCAAAACTTTTTCCAAGGTTTACTCAGTTGGGTGTCTGCATATAGGTCTTATTCTCTGATTCTGCTATTGTTTTTCTTATTCTGCAGGCTGAGAAGAAAGGCGTGGAACTTGGATTGCTTGATATGTTTAATATAGTTTTTTTTTACTTTTTAATGGGTTTTTTAAATAAATTATATGACAAGTGAACAACATAAAAATCTTCAAAAGAAAATCCTCCAAATAGTACACTTTCTGTAGAGTCGATCAAATTAGGAAATCAAACAGATTTTCTAAAAAATGTTCCTTGTGACAACAGATGATCATAATCTCAGCTTTCTGGTAAAGCACATGGACTGTATACTTTCCAGTTTCCTTTTATTTTTTTCTTCTCCTTTGATTGCTAACATATTGAATTATTTTTTTCTCCAATGTTCATCCACCTTTCTCTGATTAGTCACTCACTATATTATCTAAGGAATCATTTCACACAGCACCACACTCAAGTTCAACAGAAGTGGGAAGTTTCAGAAATCATATGAGAAAGCCTTTCCTTGTAAGACTCTAAGACTTAATCAGGCTGGATAAGTTGTGTACACAGTCCTAAGCACCTCATTTTTTGCACTAAGCCTTCAAAAGTTAGAAATCAGCCCCTCTGCATTCCACCTTTTAAAATGAGGATAATTACCCTCAGCTCCACAGTAGCAGGAAACCTTAAAGCTACATCTAAAACCTGTGCTGCATCTAAAGACAGATTGAAATGTTTTGTGGCTTTTTTTTTCTTCCAGTACTGTTAATACCGTTACTGCTTTGTAGATCAATAGTAACTTTTCCCAAACAATGGTGTACTTTGTAAATCAGGGTCTTATTTGGGGCAATAATAAACAATCAGCTTATGTTAGCTATTTTGTGATGTGATTAGTTTATTATAAAGTATGCACCAGCTCATGTCTGTGGGGAGGGGTGGATTGCCAACAGGGATAACAAATGGCAGTCTGCCACTCACAGAGACCACAGACCTCACTGCTTTGCCCAAAAAGCAACTGCCTGAGATTTCTTATCTCTTCTAAAGTTTCACACTAAATCGAAGACCTCGACAAGAATTTCCTGTCCCCTCACCTAAAAGCTGGTGGGAACTTGTGGCCTTCAAAGGTGAGATTTGAATATCAGCTCTCTCCTTGTGCCACTTGGCAATACAAAGGAACCTCTGAGCTTTAATTGTCAGACAAAAGAGACCATCTTAACCTCCACAGTCCCTTTAATTAGGGTCCACATGTGTATACATCAGTGACCTTTAATGGCAGGCCATTAGCACCTTTAAACATTACACCCTGATTGTTTAGAGTCTGTGTGCAGAGAAGATCTCTTTA
>VXBJ01006458.1:2306417-2375908 GCA_013400055.1 Nycticryphes semicollaris | reverse complement strand
GCGGGGGGGGGTGGGGGCGGAAAGGATAATAAGATCCATTGCCTGGAAACAAAAGTCTGCAGAATTTTGTACCTGCTCGTCTCACTCGTCTCACATTGGAGACACCTTGCCACTGCAACACCTTCCTCGAGGCTGGTCTCTCTTGGACGATAAACCCCCTTAGTGTTGACAAAGTTAAACCAGTAAAGAGTAGTAAATAGGAGGAAAGGAGTGTAAACTGTAGAGGGATATACGTCTGACCACAGGACTGTTTATGGCTCAGTTAACAGACCTCAGCTGAATCGCTGTAACTAGCCCTCCCCTGGGGCTCCATCACACTGCATAGCCTGGATCCTTTCTCTTGCCTGTGGCTACTTGATCCCCATGCCTGTCCTCTGTGCCCAATGGTAACAGGACAAGCGCTTCTGGGGATGCAGACCAAACCATGCAAGCGNAAAAAAAAAAAAATAAATCCCAGTCTAGATTTCTTATCAGGTCTTATCAGGTGGGCTAAACTGAAGTCATTCTTTGATCGGATTCATGGCAAGACTCCGTCAACCACTGGTCCCACAGTAGCAGGAAGAGGGCCCTTGCGGTACAGGGTGACGAATAAGTGCTGCAGGATAGTGTCACAGTATTGCTACCAAGCACTTAACCTTGTCTTTAATACGTTGTTTTGCAAGGTGAAGTAGTTTAGTTTTAACATTGAAATTATCAGCTTAGTTATATGGAAAAATTGAAGTACAAAAACCAGTAAAAGGGGAAAAGGTTAGCCTCAGTTCTCTGCCTAGGCCTCCTTCTGGTAGAGGATTTCCATTGCTTGCCATTTTCCAGCGAAAAAATCCTGCTTTTGGTCACTGATAAATTCAAAGGAAGCATTAGCTTCCATGTTCCTGGTGACCATGACTGTAACAATTATATAACAAATATAACAATTTTCAGGCCTTTGACTAGGAAGTTGTGTAATGGTCCATTTAAAGGGAAGTCATCTGAAACCAAAATTGGTGTGAAGTGCAGTAACAAACTTACTCCTCGGTGGTCAGGAGTAAATTTGCCGCTTTCAAATGCAGTATTTTTCATTATGCTTATATGTGGTCCCCTTCTGATTCACTTAACGATTTCCCTAATAATTTCCCCATCACTTTACACACTTTCGGGGCAGGCCTATTTGGTCACCTTCTGGTCTCTACCACTCTGATGTCCCAGAGACTATCTGTCATTTCTCACTTATAGTCTGTCACAGAAGCACATTTTTCTATTTCCACAGGCATTTCAGTGATGGAGACTCTGGGATCCCACCTATGCCATTAGTTCTCTGATCACTGTGAGTCTCCCATCTATCCCCTCAGAATGCCTCATAAAGATTTTCAAACTCAGTGCTCAGGAGAGAAGCAAAGGCCTAGCAGGCCTAAAAACGTGGAGTCTGACAAGCCTATTGGCACTCCAGGTCGGTACTAGAAACCCTTGAGCAAGGATTCTGAGCAGTACAGAGGTGGATAAGAGATACTAATTCCAGTGCAGATGGTTCCACAACCACTTTCAAACAGGAAGCTGATGTAGTCTGCAAAGGCATCACCAAATGTCATATTCTTCTGCAGATTTTTCACCTGACTTGGATATGACTATGAAAAACAGTATGCGGAGATCCTCTGGAATTCAGGATTCTTTGTCAGCTAAGAGCCTTCTTAGGATCCTGATCCTGCCCAGCCATTAGATGCTCCTTCTTACCAACACACAAACAGCTGTTGCCATTTATATTATTGTGTTTGGGTGTGCGAAAATGTTCCTCTACCTTCCTTTTGCTTCTTATTTAGTTTTCTCCTGGTCTCCTCCTCTCATAAAGGCTGTTGGCCAGACCTGCATACAAAACACTGCTCCCTTCTCCCAGACTTGTTATCTATCTTAGGCAGACACCCAAGTCCCTTTAGACTTTAAAGTTTTCAGCATGCATGCCAGGAAGGAGCCATGCTTCATGCAATCCTTCTCCTCCCAGGCTTCCCTTGATTTTGCTAAACTCCAAAACAGAGTTTTCAGTAATCCAGAACCCAATGGTTTATCATAGTAATACCCACCAGGGTTCCTGGAGGAGTCACGACAATGAGAAACAGCCTTCTCATTTACTATCCTAAGCAATGGAGAGAGCAAACATAGGCCACTGCCTGAACGCATATGTTCTGCTGGCCCTTCCCCTGCCAAAGCCCAAAATAACTTTTTTAGAAGAGTAAAAACACAGTTAGTTGCCAGTCACTGCAGATAAGCATTTGCAAACAGACAGTGCTGGGTCATGTTTGCTTGGGAGATAAGGTGGAGGCTGAGACGCAGGAAGTACTCGGGCCAAGCTGGAATGTTTGTGAGGATGCCTGGCCTGTCCCCAGTTCCTGAATTAGTAACATCCCTTTTACAACCCTGCAAGAGCTCTGGTGGCACCAGTCTAACTAATGCAAGGCAAATCTTTGCAAAGATGTCCTTTTACCACACTGACTGAGGACATGGCATTTATAATAGGAATTATCTGTGGTCATACATTAACTGTATGATGCTGAAACAGTCAGCCTGCCTACAGCACACCTCTTTAAGGATTCATCACCACCTGGAAAGTCTCCCTTCTTTTCCTCCCATGCAAGAGCATCGTTTAGAAAGCAATGTGCATCCCACGCTGAGAAATGTCTCTGGCCTCAAGGTGCCTATTCAGAACACCAGCTGTTAGGGAAAGAAAGAAATCCCAGACATCAAGTCCCTGAAGAAGAAATATTTGTGAATATGACAAACTGGAAATGGTTGGGAGATCAAGAACTTCACTCAAAGGCTATTGGAAGAATACAGGAAAATGTCTGCTTGTTACACTTCTTACCTTTTGGGGTTGGCAACTTAAAGAATTACACAACTTAAAGTTAGTGACTACAGCCACTGAGCACCTTGCTAACCTTGAGCCAAATAGGAGCAGTGTCCAACAAGAGCTTGTAGACTCTTGTAGACTCCTAACATCACAGCCTATATTTACCAGAGAGATCTAATGAGATCTCACCAGAGGCAATGGCAAGGCTTAGAGAAGAACTAGGAGTCTCTGATTTTTTCATTAGCTGAGCTCATTCAGCTGACATGGTAAAGCATAATAAGGTAGATCGAGAGGCACACAGTTAAAGGCTAAAAATACAAGGTAAAACATTATGTATTTTAACATTGTTGCAAAGAAAGATTTAGTAGTCTTACAGTCATTAAACAAAATGTCCTTACCTTTACTACAACCTCTTAAGATCATTTCAGCCATATACAACTACGTACTATACCACTGACAAGACCACAGCCTCTCTATAGCAGGCAGAGACAATAGCAGCACCAAGCTGTCTCACTTCTAAATATGTTTGAAGAATTGCTTTTTTAACATTCAGGGTCTTGGCACTTGCAGCAGGTGAAGGGGTTTTTCCTCTCCGTACATCCACCACTCAAACATCCCAAAGCTCAATTAGTTGGAATTAATGCTATTCTGCATTTGAGCTAATTTGTACCTGCTACTCTTTGCTCTTGAAATGGATTTAAATCCTTCTTCTTGTATTTGTGTTATATCTCTCTTTTAAAGTCCTGCCCAAGAATTCATTGTCTGGTTTCATTCTCAGCAAAAGTAATTTTCTTGTGATTCAGAAGGTTTATTGCTCATTTCACCCAGCACCTACAGAAATCAATTGATGAATGGGGTTTCCATGCAGTGGCCTGTCCATGTGTGGTGGATGCAACAAAGGTACTTGGATTACTGGCAGTCAAATGAGTTCACCTACAGTAGACACAAATTTCACATGGGGAAAGATAGGTAATAAAAATTTATGATTGACAAGGGAGGTAGAATAACAAAAGACATCCACAACCAGTAGAGATGTATGCCAAGCTTTTTATAATTTATTGGCTATTTTTTTGGTGGGCAAAGACGTTAATTTTGTTTGTTTGTTTGTTTGTTTATGACTGCCCACATTTTGTACTAGGAAGCATTGTGGCTTTCAGAAAGCTTGTGCTGCTTGGCTGTTGTTGCCATCAAGTCTATTGGGCTTTGGCCTTAACTCCATAGGTAGAGGAGCTCTTCTTAACCATGATGCTCGCCACCAATTTTGGTGACTGTAAAGAGGGTTACTCTGCTAAATGCAGATGTTTACATGGGAGCCTGGGGTGAGTGCTCAGGGTGCAGATGTCTGCTCTGTGGAAAACTAAGTGAGATGAATCTGAACTTGGTTGTTTGCAGTACAGTCTCTGTCAACAATTCCACCTTAATTTTCTGCATCGTGAACAGACCAGAGAGAGTATCAATGCATGCCATCTTCATTAATTGTTTGTTTACATTCCCATCTTTGGGCAGATGGCTATCATCCTCCCAGAAAAGGATGCAAATATCTAATAAACTGAGTGTTTCAGAAATCTCCAGTTTGGCCCCTTAATCCTGGAGATTTCTGATTAGCCACCTCCAAACATCCCATAAATACTGAGGAAAATATCCCATATTGCAGTGAAAAAGATAAGGCATAGTTTGTGGGGATGTTTCCTTCAACTTGAACAGATATTAGTTCACAGCCAACACCTTAAAATGGAATCGCAGTTGGACAGCTGTCCACTTTCATGATATTTTCTAGTCTGGGATATGGCTGGAAAGGATCTTAGATATTTGATTTAGTGGGTAACTACTGCTTTGACTAATT
The DNA here is from genome assembly GCA_013400055.1 of Nycticryphes semicollaris. NCBI lineage: Eukaryota > Metazoa > Chordata > Aves > Charadriiformes > Rostratulidae > Nycticryphes > Nycticryphes semicollaris. Next base: position 2,371,250 of record VXBJ01006458.1, on the reverse strand, counting down.
TGGCTATTTGAACTCGCCAGATGCAAATGTGGACATTTCAGAAAGCACCTGCTGTCTCCAGGGATATTTGTGAAAATGAGGTGCTGTCTCTCTCGAGGCTTATCTTGGCAAACAAAACTCAGTAAACCAAAGCCAAATATTGCAAAACATCTCCTACTCTTTCACGTCTGCTTTAAAAAATACAATAAATGTCTGTGAGACCAAATAGATGCTAATTAAGTTAAATCAACTGAAGAGCACAGAGAGAGAAAAGGAGAGAAATATATTTCGAACAAGCTATTTTTGGTTTTGCCTTCACAACACTCTTTTTCTTTTTCTCTTTGTTTATATGGCTGGGCTCAGCCTCAGCTAAAACAGCTGATTCCAATAAAGAAGTACTGGCAGCTTTCAGACCTGCTTTCTCCCTTGAATCCAAGAGAAAAACAGAAAAGGGTTTGCAAACTTTTCCAAGTGGACCTGGAGGGGCTCACTTTCTAGAATTTGAATGTCTGGCAAAAGAACTCATGCTAATTATAACATCTCAATGCTCTCAGCTTCCCAAACCCTTTCCTGGCCTTTCCCCAGAGCAGGAGAAGGAATGTGTAAGACACCTATTGCCAGTGACTGGTAAACTCAGGAGCCCCCATTTCTTCCCTTTCTCCAGCTGAACCCACACCTGCCTTGGACAAGTCCATCTATAACAGCTGTGAAATGCATGTTTCATCCTTGTAGCCTGGAATTGCTATGGTGTGAGACCACAGCAAATTGAAAGCCTGTATCCTGCTAAGACAATTTGTCAGTCTTCATTTGTAGCAAGCTGTGTGGCAATGCCACTGCTATTTAAGGGTCAGTATGACTTTCATTTCAGATTACCTGTTCTTTTTGAGGGCCTCTATACATTCCCACTTGTGGGATATAGAATTGCTCTTGCAACAAGCCACAGATCTGCCTTGAAAAGCTAAGTGCGTAACGGGGTGTTTAAGACTGCATGCAAGGTTGACTCAATTACCTGCTCCTTATTGGGGACTCTATCTTCCCAATGGCTGCATCACTGCGGCAAAGAACAGCTGAAAATCCACTGTATATTTTCAGACTAAACCTTTCCTTTGCTTAGGCAGACTGATTATGAGAAAACAGCTAATTTTTGGCTCCTTAAATATTCTCCAAAACAATGCATTATAAAAGATATGATTTTTGAATCTGGACAAACAGCACATGGGTTTGTTGTGAGAAGATCATGAGGGATTCTGCTGTATAGGTTTCTGGAAAGCTAAGTACAACAGGGATACAATATGGTTCTGGGAACAGATGATCATCCCCCCAGGGACTCTGATTTGGTCTGAGACTGAAATGTCCCAAGGAAGAATTACACAGCTGGCTTCATTTCTTTTTCCTAGAGTATCTGTAGCACATCATCCAGTCCAATCCCTTGGATGTCAAGATGTACAAATATGCCAAAGGAATCAGCAACTGCCCAACTAGGGATGTTTTTTACAGACCTTGCTGTATAGCAGAATAGCAGAACCCACAACCTAAGAAAGTTTATCTTGTAAAAGAGGCTATTGTTCAATCAAGAATTTTGCAATGTCTTCAATAATTACTTTTTTTACTGTAATTTTCATTTAAATGTTCTGCCTTCTATCAAAACCTAGTAGTGTATTTCTTATGTCCTGTTCCCCCTCTGAACATTATTTTCTGTCCATTTATTTTTCAAGTTTCCTCATTCTTTTCCTTGTTTTTCTAAGTGTAATGTCTTACTTATTCATTTAATGAAAACCCCCAAAAAAGTATGGAAAATGAATACATAGCAAAATATGTTTCAGAAATGGAGAAATCAATTAAAATGGTGTTACCTTCTGAGCCCTGATAAGGGGTCTATATCATTGTATGTATTCTTCACCTTTTTTGCTGTTCCTACCTTCTGATATTTGTTTGTAATTTGTATCCTGGACTCCTAATACATTATTCAAACAATTACTATCTCCTAATTTCCACTATCTTCTCTGATAACCTTGAGCCTCTTTTTATCTTAAAAACTAAGCAAATGAGCCTGTTTTATTTTTATATGCTGTTTGCTGAGCCTCAGCTAAGCTTCAGGTTTGAAATACTCAGACTTACTGGAACCGTAGTTTTGAATACAAGCGGGTTAATCTTTCCAGCACAAAAACCTGAAGTACAGCAGCGTTGCTCAAGAAATAAATTATTTCTGAAAGCATTCCTGAAATGACAGGCCTGGCATGGGCACCTTAGAAGCAGGTTTTCTAAGAGGCCTTCTCAGAGAAGATGGGTAAATTCTGAAGACAGACCCCTTCACAAACCATAATCTTTCACTAGCAGACTCCTTTTTTTATTACAGCTCAGAAGACATAGTGTAGGTATGCACAGATTTCTGCTGCATCAGTACAACACAAAGAAAAAAGTAGTTTCTCAAGGGAGAAATTAAGCTAGTTAGTATATCGTAAATCCAAACCAACACTATAAACTCCACCCAAAAATCAATAAGCAATCAACATAGATCACAGGGTACCCAAAATATAATCATCTCAACATTCCTCTGGTGAACAGCTGGAATCCTTTTCTCTGTACCAACCAAATTATTCCAAGAGATTTAAGAAGCAGAGTTTACATAAATCATTGTAGAGTGAGTTTTGCACCTATGCATGAAGATTGCACCTTCTTGTCATCACATAAAGATAAGAAAGCTGTTCCAGCTACTTTTAAGAGAATCAAGGAAAAACTGAGAATAAAGTCAGACTATTCATTGGTAAAACAAAACCAAATGGCTAACAAACATTGGCAATCCGACAGAAAGATATATTCTTTATAAAAATTCCAGGTTTTTGAGTTTTATCTTGTTTGGGCATTGTGACAGAACAGCAACCTGGCTACAGTGGGATTGGGTCTAGATCATTTGATGCTCTACAGAGAAATCTTGAAAAAAGACCAAAAACCAACCAACTCTTATTTGGAGAAAAAAAGAATACTAATGCAACTTTTCAAATAAGGAAAACAAAGTAACCAAGGACAACTGAATAGGACTGGTTTTGTACACAGTCTCTTTTCCTCATGCACTACAAATTTTGTTCCAGGGAACTCTTTACTATGGAGCAGCAACAAACTCTTACCTAGGACCCTTTGGGTCCTAGGAAACTTATTTTCATAATCTCTAAGGCCTGGCTGGCTTCTGTCAGCATCATGCCACAAGCTCTCTTGCGCCATGTTCATTTGCCAGGTTCATCCGGCACCTTCTCCATCCCTTTGTGTCCAAATGTGCTCACAGGCCTGATGGGGAGGAACCGTCTCCCCTTTCCCCAAACCTCACATCACCCAGCCAGTCTCTGCAGCAAAGATGCATATAATTGTGAAGACAACAGTAAAGAAAATGCCATCCAACACAAGCCTCAATTAAATCTCATATATCCATGTGGCAGTATCAGCCAGACCCAGGAACAAGGCGTTAACCGTGCCATCTGGAGCAGAGAAGAGAAAAAAATAAAGCTAATATGTGGCTGGGCATTGAAGGCAAGCGAACCAGGTGTTCCTACCAGCACCTTCAATAGCTTGTTTTCAAGCTGAACAAGAGAAATAGAGCAGGATAAACTCTTACAAAAATGTAGTTCTCAGAAGAGAGAGACCAACTGTCTGACATGACTCACTACCACTTTCTCTGGGGAAAGAATAAGAGCAGACTAGTGCACAACACTTAGCTTTGTAGGTATGTTAACAGGATCACATGAACAGCCAAATGGATACACATAACTACTCTGACTTCATCCATCAGTAGAAGAAAAGTCATCTGCCAGCTAAACAAAGTCAGTGCTCACATTGTGCCCTGTCAAGACCCTTTAATTACATATATATATGTATATTGTATATGTATACATTAGTGTATACACAGATAAAACATTTAATCTTTGTCTCACTGTGACCTTGTCAATAGGCTTCATAAAAAATTAAAGCACTAACAAAAACCCAAATCTTGCCAACCCTCCCACCCGTGTCTCATGAGTTCACGCTGTATCACTGCTCTTTAAAGCAAAGCTCCTGGCCTGGGCTCTTGAAATAACTATTCCATTTGCACAGGACCTGGTGCCTCCTGCTAGGATTTAATAGCTTTGAAACTGATATTTTCAGCCTCCAAGTCATGGCCCTAATGTCACCAATCTCTTTCCTACTACACAGAGCATGACAAGGACAAAACCAAACCAGAAATACTGTAGCATTTCTGCTGGGAAGATATTGCACTAGCTCCACAGAGATGATGTCCATCTGAAAGCAGTTTGACTTTTCTCACAAGTATCTCATGTCAGTCATGGAGTTGACCCAGGTAGGATATTTTCCTCCTAGATATCTGTAACCTAAAGCAACTGGGGGATTTAGTAAATCCCATGGGTAAGAATTCTCTTCTTTGCTTCCGATGTTGTGATATTAGGGGTTTTACCACATTTTTGCTGCAATCAGGCATTTTTTGCTTAATGATCCTCTAGTGAGGGCTCTGCCTGCTTTCTGGGCCTCTGAAATTGCCCTGAATTATTCCAGGCACTGTGATCTCCAAGGGCAAAGTCATGGAGAGGAATATCTTGAAGTCAACTCCAGTTCTAAATCCATCGATACAGTGCCTGTGAGAGGATAAATTATCTTCCTCAGGGTCCAAACACGGGTTTCATCTGTCTTTTTGAACAAGCCATCAAAACAGGAGTTCAGTGCTGACAGTAGAACCACAGAATATCAGGGATTGGAAGGGACCTTGAACGATCATCTAGTCCAATCCCCCTGCCACAGCACAAACACCTAGGTCAGGTCACACAGGAATGTGTCCAGGCGGGTTTTGAATATCTCCAGAGAAGGAGACTCCACAACCTCTCTGGGCAGCCTATTCCAGTGTTCTGTCAGAGCCGTGACCAAATTTCTGATTACGGGCCCAAAGGGAAAAGTGCACCGGTGTCCAAACCCGATCTTGGGTCAAACAACACAAAGACTTTTCAGGTTGCAAACAACAGCTAACTCACACCATTGGCTGCCGGAAAGCCCTGCACCATAGCAAAGAAATGAAACAGAAAGCTTCCCGACTCATACCCTACTTCTCTTGTGGCTCCCTTTCTGCAGACACTGACTGACTGAGTCTCTAGCCACCTGTCAAGCCATGCCTTACCTCCTGTACTCTTGGCATCTTGCTTTTTTCTTCCTACATGTCACTCGTGTGCCAGCAGAGCTGGCCACCCAACAAGTTCTGCTGTGAGTCATCCCTCTGAAAAATACTGCAGAAGATTCACAGTTCTTCCAACCATTTTAAAGAGCCCTTCAATAGTTTTTACAGTTGGTGGTACTTTTTAAAAAGTCATTACTTTTTTGCCCCTTGCTAATCTGCAAAGAAGGTTAAAAAGTCTGTGAATATACACACTGCTGAAAGTTATATTTCTGGTGTATGTTTAAGTTATCACAAAGACCCCGTGAGAAGAGAAAGTGTCTCGATTTCTAATTGCAAAAGCAAAAATCTTCAGAAGGGGAGCAGCAGAGAAGATCAAGGAACTTGGCAGTGTATATATTCTGGAAACAAATGATTTTCATTTCTTTCAAGGGTGAATAAAAAAGAAATATTAAAGGGAAGAGAAAAAAAAAAAACCCTTTTACAATAACTTTAGAGGTTATACCTCATCCTGATGTTTCAGTAATCAAATACTTTATCAAGCAAAAAGAGATTTTAATTTGCTATTTTAAAAGCTCCCCAGCTGGAAACAGTCTAATCTCTAAAGGAAGGAGCACCAGATGCATAGGACAAGAACAGTAAAAGCTCTAACCCAGCAGTCTTCCTCTTATCTTCACTGGTAAGAGGAAATGAATGAGTCAGCAGATCAGAGAGGGAGAAATCGAGTGAGTCGCTCCAGTAGTTCTAAAACATATGAACCCAAGAAAGTGTCTGAGTTATCAGGCAAACTTTTAACATTAATAAAGAATTTCATTGGAAGTCAATGGAAGGTTTTCAAGTTTGACGGTGTAATAAGCCAGAGTTTCATTGTACCAGCCATTATTTTGGATTTTGGTTTAGTAATAACACCTATTTCTCACATAGCATTCTTCATCATTTGATCAGAAACTGCTTTATCAAGGAGTTCAGTATTTTCACTTCTATTAAATTGAAGTAAACCTAATCTAAAAAAGGAAGTGAATCTTGTTTGATAAGACATTTCAAGAGCTACAAAACAGTGCCACGTGATCTAGACTCAAAGAAAAAATGAAAACAAGTTTCCATATTTGCCTGTTCTAGCAAGGATAAGCATGTTGATTAAGATTGTAATGGCTTTCTTAAATGGCAGTAAACTGTCAAATACTATAAGATTAAGTTTTGAAAAAAGTGTTTAAAAAGGAAAACATTTAAGGAGAGAAATAAGCAAACCCCGCTTAAAGTAAAATTCCAAATGTTTCAGAACACTTTAGATGAATATTCCGTAGATAAAAGGATGTATTCCATTTCTTGTAACCATTAGTCTGATTGTAAAGTTGTAAATCTCACACATTCTCACAATATTTCAAATATTAGCTGCTTTCACACAATCTGGAATGTTCTCCAAATACAAGTCTTTCAAAGTACTTTGGTATTTTCACTTGTCATCATAGATATATATCTTAATTTTTTTTCCACTTTGGACTAAAGATACTGACTAAACCACATCACGTCCGCTCAGAGAGTTAAATGTTTTAACTCCCTTCTACTTATTTAACTTTTCATGGGTATAATCTACTTAATATACTTCTGATGACCTGTATAACGTAGGTACCTAGAATGAACCCAAATAAGGGCTCTTACCATTTTCTCATTTTCCCACAGTAAATAACTTGAGAGAATCTTATTAGTTGACCAACTATGATAAGCTAAACATTGTAGGAGGTTCTTTCCATTCTTCATTTCATATTTTAAATGCCACTTTCCACAAGAAAAAAAAATAGAGATAATAAGATAAAAAATGAATAGTCCAAATTACAAAGGTGGCTTCATGAGGGATGCAGAATTTTTAGCTTTCTTTGGTAGCCAGTGAGAAACCAATAGTTTTCATTTTGCTATAGATGGGTTAGAGATATGTGGCCCTAGTATTTAAAGCATGTAAATTGCTTTTCCTGAGGAGCTCTGACATACTGTACACATGAGATCAGGCATCCTAAACCCTGTAGCTATACAATCAAGCCTCAGAGATGTAGGGTGAAATTCTCCTGCTCTACAAAGGTCTACCAGGCAAAAGTCACCAGCTTTTCCAGGACAGTTTTTTCAAATGCATGTAGGGGAATCTCTTACCTTGAATAATAAGAGCATTTATATCTCAGCTGGTTTCAACCTTTTGTCCAAGATCTGGTAGTGATCACAGTAGTGTGCACTGTGATTGTGTTGACATTGTGCTCTCTGAGCATGAATTTCTGCATAGTTTCACTGGAATCACACTGAGCAGATGCATTTCCTTTTCATAATGAAAATATATAGGCCCACCACTTCCACAGTGCTCACCAGGCAGTAAGGGTGGCCGTCATGGAGAGAGGATGATGCCTTTCCCCACCCCTGCTCCTTTTTTTTGCTGCATTTGCTTGACTTTCCCTCTTAATGGCAAAGTCAAACGTGGAAAGCATAGACCCATTAAGAGATTATTCCCAAATTCTTGGACTGAGAGGCATCAATAAACACGCCTGGAGAACCATTTTAAAATAGCAGCTCCTGGACGTGCCATCACCAGTAGCTAATTCTCATTCAAATGAAACAATGTGAATGAGGCTCTTGACTGCTTTATTAAGAGTAGAATCACTCAGGCATTGCATTCAGCTTTGGTCCAAAATGAGCTTTCTCTAACCGAATGGCTTGCTTTAGCAGGGTAAAGTGACCACCTGCTATTCTTTGAGCTGCAACCAAAGCACAAGGAGCACTTTTTTATTTTAACTAGCTTACAGCCTGAGTTGCATATCCCCATGGATATTAATCAGCAAATTTAGAGCTGTAGTGCTATCAAAAAATGTAACATTTTAAATTTATTTTTGTAAAGTAACGGGTCAAAGTGAACATTAATCTTTAACGAGATGAAAATATGTCATTTCCTTGTGGGAATTAAAAAGCAGACATAATCTATAACTGACTTATAAAGTAGACAATAAGGCAGTCAGCTTTATCCAGGAATAAAATATTTGGCATTTTAGAGGAGTATTTTCTATGAATTATTCGAAACACAGATAGAACTATGCCTCGGCTGTGAAATTATTTCCTGGCATTCATCAAAGCTCTTTACCACTAATTAACTAAATATCTTCAATCAGTGATTTCTGTGTTTATTTATTAAATAGGCCACAATACTTTGTAAGCCACGTTGCCAAGTCATCTTTCATTTTAAAGAAATTATATTTAGAAACTAAATACAGAATTAGAATACATGTCTCTGAATTTCAGGGTGTCATTCAGGTATTAGTAGAAATTACCTACCTCAGTATTTATATATTGCTATTCTGCTACATGTACTGGGATTCCCACTCTGGAATTCAGCGTATTTTCTCTTAGATGATCTCTCCATTCACAAAACATGAAATTTCTTTAAAAACATGACATTTCAGTACCTTACACAACTGTTTGATGAGTCCATGCTTTTCTATAGTTTGGTCTTCTTAAAGTGAATCAGGCAAGAAAGTTTAAGAGTATCTGAATTTCCTGTAAAGAAAGAGAAAATCAGTCCTGACATGTACTAGGAAAACTCTTTTTAACTTTAATTGTATTATGTAAATATAAAGCTAGAGTGGTAGCACCAGTTGCTTTTCCTCATTTTAATTATGATTTAGGTAGAATGACTGAATCAGGATTTGCTAAGGAGATAAAATACTTATGAGTTGTTATGTATTAAGATAATACTTCAAAAGTTGAGAATGCTGCACAAAAACATACAGTCCTGCACAGAAATCACTATGTCCTTTTCAACAAATAATAACCACTTTTGCATAAAGACAAATCTACTGTTCAACAAGGCACAAAGCTGCCACACAGCAGAATAAGAAAACTGGGGGCCCAACCCTCCTTCCTATGAACAAAAATCTGCTTTTATGCCCCTTTTGTGCTGCTGCTTTGCCTTCATCTAAATAAGGTTCAATTAGAGACCACTGCTGTGGAACTTCCAGTGGGACTTAGGCTGGAGAATATGATTTTTCCTCAAGGTCATAACATTAATGACATTTTCTCTGTCTCTGTTTCATATACATGGTTAAGAAAGTAAACATAGATGTTAGGGAGCTGTGTCTTCCTGGAGAGGGACCAGGGGCTGCAGGGGCTCCTCAGGGCAGGCAGAGAAGGACCTGGTGGCTAGGTCCCATCTCACCAACCCAGTCAGGAAGCACAACAGCCTCCCTGGGGCAGGATATCAGCCCATGGGGGCTCTCTGGGGAGGGAGGCCAAGCAGGGTATAGCTGTAGCAGGGCTTGAGATGGCATCTCATGGCTGGGACAGGGACTGGTGGCCCCAGGATGGGCTGAAGTAGGGCCAGGGGAGAAGACACTAAGGCCCACAGGTGCCCTCAGGGCCCTGATGATTCAGGAGATTGCTTGTTACAGAAAACAAAGGGATTTAAAATTATAATGGTATTGTCAGTTGTCTTTAAAACAAATATTTCTAGGTGGAGCATCAATTGAAAGGAGACGAGGGGGTAAAATTTTTGTTTACCCAAGGGCCAGTGCTCTGCTTTGTGCTAGCTGTAAGACAGTGAGGAGCATTTCCAGGCATCTCATTCTAGAGGCTGGAGTCACAGACTAAGGAGACTTTCACATGCTGACTCAATTTAACGAGAATTTGGAGAAAATCTTGAAAACAGATAAAGAACCTTATTGCACATTAGAAAGTACACATCCTCAGTCTGAGGAATGGCTGTGTGGGTAGAAACTTTTCAAAAGCAAGGGCATATCTATCTCAGTTCAATGTATACATTTCCATCATTATATGGTATTATTAACAACTTCTGCTCTGATATACCTTATTTGTTTAAATAAGCAGGATACTTTTCCACATTTTAAGTAGGTGACCCAAAACATTCATGATAGCTTTATTCCTTTTTAAAAAAATCTATAAATTGGTCAACTTACAGAGAAACATTTTTCTACAAATCTTGTTTTGCTCAATCTTCTATTTACCTTTCTCATTGTCATTGAGTGTTAGGTTGATGCATTCAGAAAACTGCCTGCAATCAGTATATCTCATAAGAATATGTTTATAATCCATTACTGTTTACCTGGAACTAAACTTGATCTTTTGTACACACTTCTCTGCTTTCGCTGACATTGAACTGTATATTGAGATGTTAAATTATACTTAAATTAAGATGATAAATTATTATAAGTTGTTTATGACAGTGAGATCTTTTTGTAGCTCTTCGGAGTCAACTTCAAAACAGGCTTTGCCAAAGTGTCTGTACGATGTAAAGACTTAACAGTAACCGACAACACATTCATCCTTATTTTCAGATCCAGGCGTGCTGAACCTACATACGTCCCAGTACTGATCTTAAGAAGATTTTGCAAATTTTCGGATGCGTAACCCTTCTCCATTTCTCCACTGTATAAATAAGTCATTTGGTTCTAACCTTCTTTGATCATCCATTAATCCATATGAAAAATCTCTCTGTTATCCCATGAGTGCTTAGTTTCTTTAAAAGAGATTTTGTCAAATGCATTTTGAAAATCCACACATATTATACCCTTTGGATCAGTCAGATCCACATGTTCATTTATTCTTTTCTCAACTATAATAAAACTTTGTCTTTCATCAAAAGCCTATTCCCAAATATGTCATATTCCTCACTGCATTGGTAAATTTATTCATTATCAAGTTTTTTCATTTCTACTGTTTCATGGAAATCAGATTTACTGTTTCATATTTTCCAGGATCATGAGTGGAGCTTTTCTTCAAAGGCTGATGCCATGTTTCCCATCTGCTTTTTTCTGACAATAAGACAGATGTAAACAGTAATCACAAGTGCCAATTAGCTGTTCAATAATTTTGTATTTACCTTTTTTAAAATTCTAGAGACAATGCTACCAAGTTCTCCTAATTTGTTATTCTTAAGTGTATTAACTTATTTTAAAACTCTTTCATTGACATATCACTCTGAAACATTTCTTCAGGTTCACTGCTTATAAAGAATGACTGTGATACAGGAATGATTCCATCAGCCTTTCAGCAATTCCTATATTGTACATAAATATTCCTATCATTTCTTAACCATATCTTGGAACTACACTAGCTTTTTTATTCTGATAGATTTGAATAAGAAGCTGTTTCTGTATTACTAAAGATTAGTTTCTCCAAACTTTTTTGACATGTTTTTTGTGATTTTGGTTTTAACTTGTTGAAGATTATAGTCCCTTCCAGTCTTCCTTCCCAGACATCATTTCCACTTTTTGGTTCTGAGACACATTCCAGATTTTACTCATATACTTGCACGTTCTTTTTCCTTTACTCTAGCTTTCTCCTATACATTTTAAAATTAATTCCCTTTTAACACATTCTCTTTAGTTGCCTTTTTTAAAACTTCCACATTATTGAGGAGATGGGTTTCTCTCTCACATGTGGAATTTGCATTCATACAAGAGAAAGAAGATTCTTCAGGGATTTTACCTGAACAGAGAACACATCAGCAACAGGTTTATTCTTCATGTTTTCAGGTATGAATGGAATACCTTTAAACAAGTTTTTAATACATTTATAGAAGTGAATTAACAGTAGGTGGCCTTAAAATCTTACTAACAAAACTCAAATCTCTGAGCTGGAACTTATGGGTCAAGCTATTTCTAACATTGCACGATTGTGGAGAGTGGGACCTTACTCATTCCTAATTTTCCCATTCACCTAAGCCTACTTAAACAATCAGGTTTTTATAGCTTTCTGTATAATTTATAGCCTGATAGTTCACATGTGATAAAACTGTAGAATTAATATAACTAACAGATATAATGGATTCTCTGATTAATAGATTCCTTATATGTCTGGCAATATTTAGTAGACAGCAAATAATATACTGCTTTTTAATTAGAACTACTGAGAGAGAATTTTTTTCTATTTCAGATTATTATGGTTATTATTCATATCATTTTTAGGGATGAAAACTTCAAAAAGTTGGGCAATCCTGTTTTCCAAGAACCTGAGAGGGTCCCAGTTTTTTCCTGGTTCTTCTACTACCTCTTTGATTCTGTCATATCTCTCCCTTAAGAGAGATTGTCCTCATGCCACAAAAATTCTCTCCTCTGCCTTTGAGCACTAATCCATGACCTTTTGTCATATCTTTTCACTTTGTCTTTAACCTTCCAACCAGCTGTGTTTATTGGTGGAATTCTAAATTCAATAAGCATTTTGGCTGAGTCATGTAGGTTCTTCCAGTCCCTTCCTACCTTCTTTTGAGGCTTCTCTTCTACCCTTAACCACATAATCCTTCAGATAAACCCCTCTTATTTTTGTTCCACCTTACTGCCTGCATGACAGTAATGGAAGTTGCAAAGTTTGCATAACAACATTAAATCTGTATATTTTTTTTGCCATACATCTCTTAGTGCATATGACATTGGACATCAACAGCCAACCAAGAGCTGATTCTCTTTTTGGCTAATGCCTTCAAGAGAGGGGCTGAATATCAACAGAAATATCTGGGTTGGAGAGTATGTCAGCTGTGGGAGGTAGAATCAGAAAATTCAGGGCAGTTATGAAGCCAGAGGTTAAAATTTTTACTTCAGCTTATGCTTATGACTTTTCAAAACTAATTTATCCCTCCCTAATTAATACTAAGAAAGCCATGAACAACATTAGAGTGTCACCAATTAAGATAATGCTAGTATCCCCTCAATACACATCTATAAAAATTCACTCTAGGCCAGAGCAGCTTAGCCTTTTGTACCGCAAAATATAACACTTGCAACTCTGACAGCCTAAGGGTTGAGTTGAATTTGCATAAAATGTCAAATACATTTACATACACTTGTCCTGCAAATAAACATTAAAATCCAATACTTGTTATTAAGACTTAAGTGGAAATAGTAGTGTAGGTTGTATTTAATGACAAATGAAAGAAAACAAGACAGAGAGAAAGTTAAGGTACATATAAACCTTATGCGATGTTCTGTCACTGATTTTTTTCATTTACTAATAAATTCTGGCTAATCAGAGGATAATTTCACAAGGAACATACATAATTCCATTCCAGATCAAATCATTTGTGACTTAAAGTGGACTAAAATGTGCTTGCTATGTTACTAGAGATCAAAGGATTTTTAATACTATTCACTGATTCTATGCAAATTTCTTCTTCAAGTGACCATTCCTTTCAGGAAAATTCAACAAACAAACTAACCAAAAGAAGAAAAGGCATGAAAAAAAAGCAATAAGTTGTCTTTTTATTTTTATTACTCTTTCCTTTTCCCTTCTCTTACCTTCTTTCTCTTGAAACAGCTCTTAGACAGTTGCTGCAATTTCAGCATGAGAACGTATTGACATTCTTCAGTAAGAATAGTGAGAAGGAAAAACAGCATCTCTGAAAAGCAGAGCTCAAAAGCTCACTACAGCAGCCCATAGTGAGAGCTGGCAGGACCATGCATGGAGAGCTGCTTTTTCCATGCTATGGGAAAAGCCCGCTTTCCAGAAAGATGTCCACAACATGGTTTTGTACAGGAGCTTAACCTGCAAACAACAGGTGCAAAGGAAAGTGCACTGGTGTCTTATGAACTGTGACAGAAATGTCATACAGATGGAAGCTATGCTGTGCCCTATAATGCACTGGTTTACACATTTGATGATCCCTTAACAGAGGGGGAGGTATTGATGTCCTAAAGAAATCCTGAATTGCTTTGAAGAAGGTTGATTATGCTTGATGAGTGATTGGGGCTTGCTATAGCATAGATATCCCTGTCAGATAAGTCTGTTTCCTAAAGGTTTGAGGTGGATCACTCAGACTGTTCCCCCAAAATAGGGATGTGACCTGCTTTCTCATAGGAACAGTTTTTCTTACTTTTTCCTCATTTCACACATTTCCTCATGGGAAAAGGCAGTCAAAAAAGCATCACGTCATCAAGCTTCACGTTCTTGATACCTCTTTGTTTTACTTTACATCCAGTTTTAAGATACAGGTGTATATTTGCTTCCATGTACATAAATGTATCTGTAGAGTGTCAGCAGAATATAACTGTACAGTGCTGCCAAGATGCTCATAATACCAGTCCTGTTTTATCTGTCTCAGTCTATGAATTTAGTCATGGCCTTTATTGTTTTTAACTGATAAAGTGCCTCTTCCATAAATATTCCTTTCATTACATCAAGAATCCAAGGCTTAACCCACAACATTGACATTGTCATACAGAGAAGTATTTCAATATTAGCAAGCAACAAATTTAGTGATTTTTTTTGGTGGGACTATGTAAATGTTTGTTATATTTTTGTTGCAACTGAGGTATCATGATCTAGAGATAGCCGCTGGAGCCAGCCAGTTTTATTTAATGTTCTTTAAAAATAGTCAAGGGCATCCAGAGCTTGAGACTGGCATTTATTTTGTTTTGTGTGGGTAGAAATCTAAGGTGGGTGAATTCTCTTCTCTTACTGTAAATCTGGAGTAATTTCATTGAATCTAGCGAAGTGAGTCAGATTTGTATAAGTACAGTAAAGGAAAATTCAGATCTTGTAATTTCTTCATTTCTATTCCCTGTGCCATGCTATGAACTTGAAGATGTGTCTCTGCTTTCCTTAGGGGCATCTGACAACATCCTAAACAAGCTCGTGCATCTCTGTGAATATTTCCATACTTCAGGTAATATGATGGCCATATTAGCACTGGAACTTGAAATTGCCACAGTGCGCTAAATTATCATTCTGAACTATTTCACAGTTTCAGTAATCACAAAGGATTTGAAAGGAAAAAGTTACAAGTCTTACATAATTTTGTTAGCGATCTTTGTATTTTTTTAATCTACATTTTGGCAGATGCAGAAACTGTTCAAACCCACATATATCCTTTCTTTCCAGATGGAAATTTTGTTGAAGGGGCATTCGAGGACTGTGTACACAATCAGATTAGTAACAAGATTTCCCAATGTCCAACAATCAAGTCAGAGCAACAACACAGCAGTATGGAAATCCTGGCTATGTCCACAGCGTGTATGGAGATAGAGAGGGCAGCACATGCACAGTAAGAATGGCCCATCCAGATAGCACTGCACCTCTTGCAAGCAGACAGACTAGTTGTGGGAGCACAGCAGCCTAAATCACATAGATCAGCTGCTGCCAGGACCCACTGGGCTTATGTACTTCATTCTGTCTGGGCTTATGGACTTCATTCTGTCTGAGAAAACCTGGAAAAGGGTATGCCAGCCAGTCCTTATGTGCATTCCTCTCTCCAAGGAGGCAAAGCAATGGACTCTCACCGGGAAATTATCTCATTCTCTCTAATACAAAACACAAGCAGTTTCCACTTTGGATACAACCTTTCGCATCTGCATTCTCAGAGACTGGAGCACAGGATATGGGAGACTGTTTGGTTCCTTTCTCAGATGGAGATTATTCAGACTCCCATTCCTCACCTCCCAGGAGGGTGTTCTACCCATAGGACTAGAAATGAGGAGCCTCTGAGCTCCTTAGTGCAACAACCGTGCTGTAGCTGTATTAAAGCAAGCCCCTATCTGTCTCCATGAACAGCAACCACTGCGATCAGACTGTTCAGCACAGTTTGACAAGGTGCCCAGATTTTGAAATTTAGATTTACAAATGCCTTCTTAGGATTTCTATGCTTCTCGGAGACCTAGGGGAGTCCCTTAGGTCCCTGGATATCACTAGCCATTCAGTTCCTTGCTCCAGCTGATGTGGCTGCTTGTGTGCGTGTGTCAATCTTGTATGTCTGCACAACTTACCCTGTTCTGGAGAGTGAGATGGGGTCTGGTATTGAATATGCATCAGGGACACATGGATCTGAGCCCATGGCAACCTTCACAGGAGTCCTGTGGAGCAGACAGAGAGGCTGTCAGGCTGACACAGCCGAGTGCCTTGCATATTATAATCTGTTTCTTCCAGTCTCCAGCTGCCTCTGTTACCGGTGGTGTTTGCCACTGGGGTTTAGATTTGTGACCAGCTCCCCCTACTCCTCCCCACCTTAGTCTTCAAACCTGTATTTATGCAGTCAGTTTAGTAAAACTGTATTAAATAGCACTACTGCACCTCACACTTTCACCATTCCTTCATGTCTGTAATAGTTTAACTGGGGTCAATAACATTTTTACATTACTTGCAGCAAATGTGGTAAGTACTTAAACAATAGGCTCCATCAGTTCCAGAGAAGCTGTTTTATTCTACTAAGTCTATTATCAGTGGTTTCAAAAGTCCCCAAATAAGTAGTTGTCTGACAGATCATAATGGCTCCTTCTGTTACTCTATGCCAACTCATATACTGCTGCAGAATAATTTGTCTTACTCTTTTGTTTAGGATTTGAAAAACAATCATGTTGAAAGGAAACAGAAGAAAAATTATAAGAATAATGGAATAAGAAAACAAAAGCAATTCTGAGAAAAATAATCTTCCTTCTCTAAATATTGCTGGGATCTTTTAGCAGTATATTTTGCCGTATGAGCAATGGATTTACCAAAGCTCTCAGTTCTTTGGCAATCATATTAGTGTGCCACAGTTGCATTGGCTGAAATCATGTGCCCCTCTACCCATCAGATTGGTATTCAGTGCCAGGCCCTTTCACAACTGATGCTGAGCCTTAGGGAAACCACCTGGTTGCCTGTGCTGTAAGGGAAAAACCTCACTTCTTAGATCACTTTTATGCCAAAAACATTGAGACTAGAGGTACTACTGCCAAAAAAAAAAAAAATTAAAAAAATCACTTTTATTAATGGGCTCCCTTCAGGTGTGCTGTATCCTTTTACTTTCCATAATTGCTTTAGGGACCGAGTTTTGCTGAGTGTTCACAGAGCCTAGACTTGAGATCAGATGTGCAAATGGCTGTGATGCTGATTGTCAAAGGTTAGCTTATAGGCTGCCCAGTCTATGAAAGAAGGCAATGCTACAGGATCAGTTGTGACTATTCAAACCAGGCAGCATACACATTAAGAAAACCCTATATGATCACTTGCCAGACATTTCTTGGATAATGTCTGCAAAGCTACAGGTTCTCCACAGATGTCACAGACTATGGACAGGCAGACAGTCTCCAAGACAGCAGCGACCAGAGTCAGCAGCTTGAGGGATCAGGGCCAAGGGAAGGAAATGCTGAGCAGTGCTGAGGCCGCACCAATGTGCTCTTTGTAGCCTATGGCAGCAATAAACTGAATAAATTAAAGTCTCTGAAAAGTTTTCATGCGCTGTCCCAGATACAGGAAATATCATCAATAACAGATGGAGTCACTGATTACATGCATAGCCAAGGTCAAATTTTAAGCTGGGAAGAAGCCACCAATTCCCACTTATAACAAGAAGAGATAGAAGAGTGGGGCTTTGTTCCCTTCTATTGATCATCCAAAGTATCTGGGACAAATGTGTAAGAGAAACTCAGTCTTTTAATGAACAGAGGCACATACTCTGTTTTTGGCTTCTCTGAATCATCCGCCCATTTCAGCCAGTGGTATTTCAATTACAGTCAGTATCCTGTGCTCAACAGGAGGCCACAGCTTGAGTTCTGGGCACCTCAGTACAAGAGAGATATCAAGGTGCTAGAGCAAGTGCAGAGGAGGGCAACAAACTTGGTGAAGGGCCTGGGGAATAAATCTTATGAAGAGTGATTGAAGGAGCTGGGACTGTTTAGTTTGAGGCTGAGGGGAGACTTCATCACTCTCTACAACTACTTGAAAGGACATTGTAGAGAGGTTGGTGCTGGTCTCTTCTCACAGCAATAGAATGAGAAGGAAAGGCTTCAAGTTGCAACAGGGTAGGTTTATGTTGAATATTTCACAGAAAGAGTGGTCAGACCTGAAATAAACTACCCAGAGAGGTGGTTGAGTCACCAACCCTCAATGTGTTTAAGAGTCATTTAGATGTGGTGTTGGGAGATACGGTGTAGCAGAGAACTTCGTAGAGTAGGGCTGATGGTTGGACTCGATGATCCCAAGGGGGATCATCATTTTCCAATCTAAATGATTCTATGATTCGATCTGCAGACAGTGTGAAAATGTTTTGGTAGGACTAGTGCACAATGAGATATTCATTTGGGTGAGGACCACCATGTTTGTATGGACTTCTACTATCTGCCTTTCAGTCCACAAGCACCTGCTAAATCCATAAGCATAAAGGTGGTGTAGTAACTGCTATAAATAAATTATCCATTTGCAGTGGAATAATAGAAGAAAAAATCAGTGCAAAATATAACCACAAATCTTCAGAGAATAATTTAAGCTGACTTTACCGGTGTTTTCTGCTGAACAGAGAAAAGTAGCCAAAATTTGGCCTAGTGTTTTTGTCTAAGTTATATTTCATGTGCAGTTCACTTTTTGCCTTCATACCGTAAAAACATTTTCACAAGCACCTTTCCCTCTCTGTGCATGATTTATATTCCTACTATGCCATGCTTGGTTAATTTCCATACACAAATCCTAACATTTCTAGCAAATCTTCCGTTATTTTGTGTAGAAATTCTTGAAAAACCAAGCACTTAGGGGTTTGGATTTTTTGTCCTCAGAAATTTTCCTTCTTTCTGTGTGTATTGTGATAGGGGAAAACTGAAGGAAATAATCTGTTGTCCCCTTCGTTAGAATTCGAAAACAACATTTCTTTGATGCTTTGCTTATTATTTTTATAAATAGCCATAAAATAGTGCATTCTTTATCCATAATTTAGCAGATCACTATATTTATTTCCCTGTGCTTTTTTGTTCCTGCAAACTGCAGATAAGGAGTCACTCATATGTGGCACAAAGGTCTTTTTAAAAAAAAATTAGTCATGGTGAGTAATAGTTGGAATCTTTCAAACTTCTGGCATTTCAGCTACTACATGATTGAGATGCAAAATCAAAAATCCATAAGAAATATCCAAAACCATTTGCCAGACTGAGAAAACCAAAGTAGTACAAAGTTGAATTTTCGCATGCAAAGAGTGGCATCCCCACAATTAGAGGTTTTTAAAGGTTTAGTCAACAGTGCTCAATGAATGTTGCTTTTTCTTAAGTCAAAATTATCTGAAATAGTTTGGGAACGCTGCCTAAGGTTAGCTTTATTACTGTTGTTCATTTAAATACACTTGACCACATGCCATTGAAGCAGTTGATAATGGATATTTTAGTATGAACATGTTTTCCATGCATAATAAGTAGTGATCAAAAATGCATAAAAAGGAGTAGTCCAGTGTTAGGAGACTATTTGTGGGTTTTCTTACTGTAATGAGACGTGGACTTTTATTACTTCTCTGAATTTGTATTAAGGATCTGAATTTGTATTTTTATCTACTTGGCTCTTGCAGTCAAAGTGACCTCTATGTTGGAGCTTGTGCTAATGATCTCGACATAGATCTCAAAACATCACTCTTTGGAAGAATAATTAGAATTTACCTTGGAGATACCTGAGACACCTCTATCTTCTAATTGTTTTTGAGTGGACTTGCCAGCCACACTGAGCTGAGTATACAAGAACTGCTGTCCGTTGATAACTAAACAGGCTAACACCTTAGATGTCATCCAGATCTCCCCTACTATTTTCATGGCCCTTTCTTCTTAGGCCTACAGCCATCTTCCATCTCCTCATTAGGTCCAGTATTTTAAGAGCATGAACCCTTTTCTCTCTGTTATCATCATTTACCTCTTGTGCTTGTCTCTCCGTCCTTATGCTGCTCTGCATGCACTGGCTGGGCAGCTGCAGAAAAGATTAAATGGCCATTCACTTCCTTGCCTAGGGAGAGAACTTATTAGATGCTGAACCTCAGAAGGCTCAATTCTCTCAACATAGTTCAAAACGCAGGGCCACATTTTCAAGAAATGGTTTTTATGGGCCAGATGACACAAAAGCAGTGTTCAGGCAGGCTGTGTAGGAGGAACATAGAGGACAGCATCTCTCACCTCCTGCAGCGGGGGGTTTGCAGTGCAAAGCAAGGGGATTGTGCTCGCTTGCTTCCCACCTGAACTAGCTTGTAGCAGAGGAGTTACAGGTTTCTCTGCTTTAACTGTTCAAACTGTTCATGAAGCTGTGTTGTACACCTCTAGAAAGTGTAACACCAAAAACCTCAGCTTTTCTTTGTAGGACAGTGCAATTTTCTATGTTCCCCTGGCAAAGGGAATAACCCAGACTTACCTAGTCAAAGCATGATATTTCCATATGTAAACCAATGTTTTAAAGTTCCTGTGGCTGAAAGATTGTTACCTAAAGTCTAGTACGGGCACATCATCTGCTTGCAAATATACCAGCCAGGACAGAGAAAAATATGACCCTAAACTAATGTTCAAATTTAGATTAATATTTCCCCAAGCACTATTTCCATTAGTGTTAATACAGGAATGCATAGATCATAAATTGTCCTTTCAGTCTGTGACAATTCTAAATTTAGTGCCAGTGTTAATTAAGCGAGAGAAAATTAGGCAATGCAACAGATTTGGGGAACAGGCAGTGAAAGGGGAGAGCTGGGTCATCAGTTTGAGGACTTTGGGTGGTAACAATTTAGTGCACAAACAATCACGAGGATAGACCTGCATATTTCAGTGCTTTTAATGATTTGTAGCATTTAAGAAGAGTAGATTATTTTTGAATTATTTAGATTCTATATGAGTAGAGAATCATCTTGTTTTACCCTTCTCCTGGCCTTTTCTGTGTTGACAGAAAGAGTTCATTTGTTACTCTGACATACGTGCTAATTACTATACCCATATGTACGTACTGCACATTTTATTGACTACTGTGTGAGAGAGATTTTGGTGGGGTTAATAAATGTCAAAAATCTTACGCAAACATTTTCTTCTCTTTTCTTTCATATAATAGAGGAGTCTGTTTAATAAACTCGAAATCGGTACAGGGTTATAATGTGTTTGGCTTTAAAACTGAAGCTAGGGTAAGTAATTACAAAGGGCCCACTGTGTTCCTTATTTAGTTGCATGTAACACAGAACTGAATAGGATGATTAATAATCATGTTTTACATTGAAAGAATGTAATTTATAATAGTTTATGTAAATACAGCAGCAATATTAGTTGTTCGTTTACCATTGCCATGTTAGCACGTATGGGAATTCTAGCATTTTTAGAAAGCAACAAAGCCAAGATCCTCACAGGAGTTCTGTGCTCAAATACCTTTGGGAATGTGGGCCCAAGGTACTAAAATAGCATTATTGGCTGTTTAGTTAAAATTAGACAGTATACTGGCATGTGTAGCAATGTTTGCTAAGAAGTCTGGGTTATACTGAGCTATGTTGGCAGTGGAGGAAGATGAGAGAGAATTAAAAGCTTTTACAAGATCACTGAACTAAAAAAGAGCAAAATAAATAAAAATTAATCACCAGCATAGCATAAATTACATTTTTAAAATGAAACTAACTCAGAATCCAGTACACGATGCTCTTTTAATTAATTAATTAATGTCAAAATTTCAATATAAATTATGATGAGTTTTTTTTAATCAGTGTGATCTATGAGAGACCTAGGAAAAATGGGTTCTCTCCAGCTTTGTGCATAGCCCATTGTGCACTCTCATGACAGTAGTGGATTGTTACTTACCTGCAGCCTTTGATCAGTAATGAAATCACCACTAATCTTGCTCTATCATGTTTGTAATAGCATAGTAAGCTACGCTATTAATTCAGAGCACACTGTATATACACCTCTCTCACTTTCTGCATAGATGCTCTTATTACACACAGGTTCATGGAGGCTGGAAAGGTTTGGGGCCCTGAGTATCTTAGTGGATCTAGTAGTTACTGAGTACCACATGCAAGGCAGCTATTACCTTTCGATAGAGGAGTAAAATTTGCTTCACCACATCCTTATGAAAACCTGGTGCTAAATAGGAAGTATTCTATAATTTTCACTTCAGAATACAGTGTGGTTAGTCTTTTATGAAGATGATCAGGTCCTGGGTTGTACTATGCTTTAAATTCATTCTAATTTTTACTGCTATTCATAAGCATTCCTGCCCAGGAAAAATGGCAGGTCTGAATTCTTGAGACCATATGAAACACTTAAATATAGTGCATAAATGGTGTGCTAAACAGGGTTGCTTTCTTGAATGAAAAGCCCTCAGTAACTAATTGACCAGGCAATTAATGGAAAGTGCTCATATTCCATACAGCAAAGGCTGGATCATGCACTGCCACAGCCAGTGGGAGTTCTGCCATTGACTTCAGTGGGAGTGCAAAATGAGGCTGTTTTGTTCCTCATTCAGTTTAGTTAATAAGATTTGTGCTGCAGGCCCTTTTCACCAAAATGCTGGCAGGCTTCTTATAGCATTACTGGAAACTAGACCCTACACAAATTACTAAGGCCTTTTGTATTTTAATGTCTTTTTTGTAATGATATTCAGTCCTTCAAGGCAGCTGCCTAAGAGAGACATTTGTCAACTTCACTTTGTTTGTAGGACAGATGAGCCAGAGCCAAACCCATAGACCTGAATAACTTCAAACTCCAGAGGAGTTTGGATCCAGATTTGAGCCCCATGATTTGAGGCCCTTGCTAATTAGTGGGCCCAAATTTCAGCCTCTCATGGTGTGCTGTGCATTAACCACAAACTGGGCTTATGTTTACAAAGAAGCTCAACATTTGCCGCTGGCATCATCACACAGAATCCCAGCAGTAAGAATACCAATATCAGCTGAGCAGAGTTGAAACTAAATTCTCTCTAGCACGGTGTCCTGGCTCTGACACTGTCCTATAGCTATTGCCTATAAAAGACTAGAGAAACAGGGCAAGCTCATCGTGATGCTTCTTCCTCAGCACAGCCTCCTCATCTTCAGCAGCACACAAGGGTGGAGTCTTTGTGTTGACAAAGAAGATTTTCTTTGTTGGCACCAGCCACGCATTTCTGAATTATCTAACGCTGCTTCTATTCCTCTTGCTCCCAAGGCAAAGAGCTAGAAGGGAAAGCTTGTGAAATCCCAGTGCTGCTATATATGCATGTGAGAGAGCTGAGAAGGGCAGACCTGAAATATGGGTCATGGGGAAGAACACAGAGAGGCAGAGGAATGGCTGCAGAAAGTCTGTGCTTGGAAGGACTCAAATCTTGGGCTCTAGGATATCCATTATAGCTTTTTGCAAAAATGTAACTATATCCAGTTAGAAAATGGCTGATGTTAAATCAGTACAGCATTCTTGCTTAGATAAAGCCATAATTTATAAATGTAATTTTGCATTTTTAGGATAAATTATGTGCACACAGAACAAAAAGAAGTGATAGTAAGGGCAAAGTGATTGAAATGTTGTCTGTGAAATGCATGTGCAAAACTAATTAACTTATAGATGGCATTTGTCCATATCTCCCATGTGACGCACTGAGAATCTCACTGGTATTGTAGAATGCAAATGCTTTGAAAAGAAATTGCCCAAGGGATTGAATGTCTTTCCTTTACATTGTTTTTAAAAGGAAGAGTTTCTCTCACTCTGTTTATTTGCTGCTAAGATACTGTTACACGAGCACCATCGCAGCCTGTTTCTCACTGCAGTATCCCATAAATTAGATTGTTGCAGGGAGTATTAAGAATGTGCATACACTGCTTGACTAGAGCAATTTTATCTGAATAATGTTTCATGACCTTTCTTGCAACAAGGTCCTGACTAGAAAAGCATAGATTTACCAGGCATCCTGCCTGTACTGAAAGATTGTAATTACCATTCTATTTTATCAGTATTAGTAGAGAGAGTTCTTTCCCTGGCATCTCTTCTCCAAACACGAATGAAAAGTTGGGAAGCTGTATGACTCAAATAATGAAGTTCATTAAATCCAGGTACCTGTTTCAAATCCAACAATTGTGGAAATGATGGAAGAGCCATCACCATCAAGATGACTTTCCAACAGTCTCAATGAGATGGTTTTGTGGCCTCAGTCCAATTCTTAATGGACAAGAGTCCACATTACGAAAAGCAACACACAACGGGCCGTAATTGATACTCTTTTGGCACTCAACAGAGACATGAAGTATTGAATGAGCATGAAGAATGGGCTAACCTTTCACCTCCCACTACTCCAGGTCAAGGATGAGACATCTGATAGAGCCACATAGGAAGCTTGGGCTGCTGCTCTCTGTGCTGCCCTGTGCCATACCCAAACAAAGGACTTCTTTCTTAACAAGCATTGGGCTGACACTTTTCCTGAACTCTAAATTTATGTGAAAAATTTGGAGGTTTTAAAAGTCAGTGTTCAATCTCAGGATTCTGCCTAAAGAGTACAAGCTACAGCTTCGCATAAAGCTGTGTCTTTCTGATTGCCAGCTGCATTAAAAACTATTACTCTAATTGCCTGTTATATGTAGGCATATATAATAAGTATGTACATGCATAGTAAGAGTAAATGTATTAGTTATTCATGTATGTGTATACATCATAGGAGAAGTAATGCTTTTAGATAAGATTGGTTAATGTTCCTTTATAAGAACTTATACAGTTTTACGAAATTTAACTGTTACAGCTTAAATTTTCCATGGTGGGTGTCTGTCTCTATCTAAACTGGTTTTGGAAAGTTTTCACTAAAATGGCACAGATAATTCCAACAACATAGTGAAAATACATCCTTTTAGTACCATTAAGAACTCTTGCAACCATCACATTGAGAGACTCTAGCATGTCTTAGCTTCAGAGCTAAAGTTTGAAACTCCGTGAGGAAATTACTTTGATGTCAAGACTTATCTTCTGTCAGTCCTGTGGAAATCTGATCCAGCTGTAATCTCATAAAAAAACAAATTCTCATACGCTTATGTTCTGTTAAAATGTAAATTCTTCAAATACTCTATTTGCAAAAACTATTCTGTCTTCTCATGCAACTATGACATCTTGTGCACAGTGTATATTTTCTGTGGGGAATACCCACACATATACATACAGACACCTAGATATATATATAGTCCAAGGCCGCTCACGATATCATTCATACACATTGCATAAATCAGGCATGATAGCCCTATAGACCCATGTATCAGTAGCATTCAGAGTTCAGCTTTTCTCAAGGACAGTGTATATTGTCCTTTTAGCTAAAGCAATGATGACAGAAAGAACTTGCAAAAAGGATCAGGAAGCACTTGCATCCTCGATCTATGTGTTTAGGTCTATTCCTAAGACTTCTCCTCATCTCACAGTGAACCCATATGATAGCTATCAAATGTCTAGTGTCTTTAACAGAACATGCCCCAAACCAGCTGATAGGTCTGTACGACTGCAGCAGCCAAGTGATTTGGCCTGAACTTTGTGAATCCCCCTCTGGGTGGATTGGATATTACTCACATGATGCTTCACAAACAGCTTTAAAGAACCACATAGTAAAAAGGATAAGCAGTAAACATATAGAAGGGTCATTAACTTCTGAAGCACTCAAAAGTGAGGAAGTGCTTGAATTAACATTGTCCTTCCAAGAATCCCAGTGTGAGGGAGTGAGTTAGAAATCTCCATTTCTGTACACACTGAAAATGAGAACTGGAAGTCAAAGTGTCTCAATGGGTTCTCACCTTCTAAGCATGATATAAACACACAGGAGGAAGTGTAATGATTTTGTTGGTGACAGAAGTTTGAGTAATGTCTATTATAAACAAAAGGCTTAAAGACATCACAAAGGGAATTCAGTCAGCTTAAAAAACCATCTATATCTAATTCCTCTTCTGTGAAGCCAGTACATTAAATAATATGAGGGCCAAACTGGAAAATAAGTTTAACACATGTAATCAAAGCTCTGTTTAAATGCATACACAGGGGAAGGACAAATTAAGGTTATGTTATAGACTAACTACCTGAAACATAGTAATTCCTCACTTTTAAATCCTTGTCTCCATTAAAAGAGTTAGACGAGATGACCCCCAGAGGTCCCTTCTAACATCAACCACTCTGTAACCCTAACAGTCTCTTAATATAGTTTTGGTATGATGGAGTTTTGTATTTAATCTCTAGATGTCCTCCCAAAAAGGGCCATCTGGAGAGACAGTATACAATATCTAATGTTTTCTTCCCTTTCTGTGTCATGTTTTGAATTTCATTATGGAAGCTAACACTCAAGTTGCAAGCACTTTCTCACTTTGCCAGCCAAATTACTATGATGAAAGGACACCTGTAGGCATGTACAGAAGCCAAGAACATGCTGTACATCTATTATTTATTTAGTTCTCATCTTCAGATTTTGTTTCTCAAGAAAAAAATAAAACAATAAACAGGTAGAAAGAGGAAATAAAAGCTCAGCTGCTATATAGTTGCAGTAAGAAAAAGCATAGAAAATAACTAATTTTGTTACCTTGACAAATAAAATAAGAATGTTCTCCACTCTGCAGTCTCTACAAAATAAGTCCCACAGGAATTATGCAAGCACATTCTCATTATGATAGTTATGATTTAGATTGCATTACAAAAGTAAAAACAATCATTCAAATAGGCTTGGGCGCAGCGATTTGGAGAGAAGCTACCACTCTGCCAAATAGAGAAAGAGACTGAAGGGGTGGGGGTGAGGGAAGCAATAAATCCTGCCAAAGTGAACTCATGTGCAGGTGAAGCTAAAATGCCCAGAAGAGCAGATCAAATGCTTTTATTAATGCCCCAAATATGTGTAAGCAAACTGCCCAAATATGGTTTTGAACTGAAAGCTCAGGCTTTTGCTGGAAACACAGAGAAACACACAGGTTAGGTACTGTTTGAAGAAAAGGATTCTGGTTTGGTTGTCTTGAAAGAGCATTTGAAAATCACACTTCTGAACAAAGCGCATTTTCTTGTAATCAAAATACTTCCAAGCTTTTTCAGTAACTGAAAATCAGTTCCTTAGTAATTCTGCAGCACAAAAGGTAAAGTACCACAGAATTTGTTTCCTTTTTGTTCCAGTTGTTCGCTATTTGGCTTTTTTTTAGTTTGTTGTCTCTACCGGCCATTTTAAAAAATGGAATCATTCAGATAATTCTTTATTGGCCCTGACTTTAATGAAAAATTCACAGGGGAAAAAAAGTTCTTATCTTAAACATAGCTGCTGACTTCCGATATCTCATTTTTCTCTCACAATAATCCCAGTGTTCAAAGTAGGTATTGTATTTATCATCTTTGTATAGAGCTGAATTTCACTTCACTTTTCTTTATGGTCTTATCACATCGTTTACAAACACTTTATCTCTGTAACTGAAAATAAATGAAATCCTAGGCTTTCGATGAAATGCCGTGATGAAATGGATGGTCCAAAAATCTATATTTAGATGACTGACTCCTGTTTGTAGAAGACATGATAAATGTTTCATGCATATAAACTGAAAGATGATGGATTTAATGATCACAGTCTAACGGGGAAATGTTATTTTGGAATAATTAAATGTTCTGTCATTTGCAAGTCTAAATAGTCCGTTGTTAGATTGTGCTTTTGTCTGTCAACAAACCATTCCATTTTGTGAGGGTTATTTATCATTAAAACAATTGATGCAATGGAAACACACCACCAGTATGTGTTGTTAACAACACATTTTATGAGACCTTGATTTGGGTCCATATTTCAGGGATGGTTAATTGATATATGTTTCTGTCTTACAGAAGAAATGTATGACAAGAACCATTGAAGGATTGGAGGTAGCTTTCGTATTCGAAGTGTGATATGTGATTTGTATTGTTGTCCTGCCTAGAAATGTTTTCAAAATTAAAAGTATCTTGATTTTAAAACTCACATGTGAAAGCAGATTAGACCCGGGTGTACTGCCCAGTTTCCAGCTGTTGATCCAAATGGGTGTATGTGCAGATCATGATTTTTGTCTGCTGGCTTTTATAACTGTCCTGAACACCTCAGATGGTATCTCAAATGGACATCGCTGTTTAGACAAGTTAATCTTGCCATGAATACAATGGGAAGTACAGTCTGCCTATTCTATTTTATGATTTTTAATATCTGCATCAGCAGCTGCAATCAGGACAACAACAGTCTGATTTCCCCTGTTGTGCACACACTATTTTTATTGACTCTGTACGGAACTGAATATGAGTGCATTTTTTCTCAACATTCAATATCAAAGCAAATAATAAGGAATATAAGTGTTAGAAAATAATAGGAAAAGGGAATTTTTTGACAAAAAACTTCAGTGGCTTATACATTTGGGTGTGTGAGAATAGTGTCTGATATTTAATATCTGAATGATTGTCACAGCATGGGAAGGCATAAACAAAAAATTAGGTTTTATATTAATCACAAACTCTATTTCCTGGGTTGCATGATATTTGTAAACATTAAACCACTTCATGTATCTTCTTGTTTCTTGATTCTAATACACAGTTATTTTTTACCACTCAATCCCAAACCAGTTGTAAAACCATTTGTTATCTTTTCTTCGCATTGTAGATTAAGGACTGAAGTATATGAATGTGTGGTGATTTGCCCAGGATCACTATTAAAATTTTGCCAAGGACTTCAGTCTCCTGACTCCCCACTCTGTGCTCTGGTCAGTGGTGTCTCTGTGAAATATCCTGTCACACCAGTTTCTGTTCTTTGCCAGATACGGAAGACTTTTATCATAACTCTCAGAAGTAATATTTTCTCCTTTTTACTGGCCAATAAATTACCTTTGCCATGAATCTCTACTCTCTGCATTCAAACATCCGCAAGACTTGTGAGCCCTACTAATCAAGTAGAAATCTCAGCATGCACAAGTGTGGAATCTGTGACACAGATATATCCGATCATCAATGGTTTGCCCTGGGCTATCAGAAGTACCGAAAGTAGACCCATAGGTCTAGAGCTGGGATCAATGGTTTAAATCTCAACAAAACTGGCTGATACATTGTGGCATATATAAGTAAGTCTCAAAACTTTTTAGAGATACTTCTAACACTTTTCCCCATGAGAGAGTCTTCTGCGTCACTGCTTTCCAGGTCATTTTCTTAATCCTGGATGTAGACAGTAAAGAATGTCTTCAGCAAACCCTTGAGAAAAGTAAAAGGGGAGACAAGGAGGAAGCACATTTACTGCAAGAGCACTTTTAATACAAGAGTATTGAAGGGGTTGGGTTTTTTTCTTTTTTAAGAATAAAACTTTTTGGTGTTTTTGTACTGAAAGGCTTTTTCCTCATCCCAAAATACTCTAAACCCTGATATTAATCATAAGTCTTAATGTAATATATGGATGGAATTTATCAGGCCTAGATCACATTTGATTTCTTAAAAAGCATTTTGGCACAATTTTTTTAATTGTTCCACAAATGTATGTAAGGTTAGCAATTTTTTAGATGCATTGTGCTGATGAGACCAATATCCTGGAGCTTCAACACTGTTTTCAGTACATAATTTTCTGGCAATATAATTCTCCATTTATCTTTTTTTGCCATAATATCCACTCCTCCTTAATATCAATTTTTTTATTTATGGGAATAATCTATTCAATTCTATGCTTTATAGCCTAATTACCTAACAAAGATAAGCTTTGTTCCTTTTGGAGACTTCCTTGAGAGTGTGGATTTCACTTCCTTAAAGCCAGGACTATAGAAACCAGACATGCTCTGGAGGACATCCCCCTGAACTCAGAGCCATTACTTTGAAATTAATGCCAGTAAGGGAGGCTATTCCAATTGTCAACAATCACGGTTCCTTAATGACAATAGTGTAGGATAAAGAACCCATGGGGCAATGTCTGATCTGCCCCCTCGGCCCACATTGGTTATACTGAAGCTGCTTCCTGCGTACACAGGGACCTGAGCAGAAGTTGATTGCTGCCAGGGCATTCATTGCTCAACTCCTTGACTGTTACAGAATATGAGCCTTCAGGCCCATCTTCCAGCCAATGGAAGAAATTGCCACTTGCAAGGGAAAAATAATTTCTAGTGTCTCAAGCAAAACTGGTGAAGTATTGCTATTATTTCACTCATTGCTAGTACTCCAAGACTGATCACAATTTAGTTAAAGTAGATGAGGCCCAGAACAGCTGTGATGACCTCTGTCTGTACATATATGAGCCTATAAACATTGAGGCAAACAAATAACCTTTGAGTTCCATTAGTCACAGAAATTAAGAGGCTGAAATGCTCAAGCACTTGCAGAATCAGACATTTTGCTGGTAGAGTCCTTTAAATAGGGCATGAAGAGTAGGTCTGGAAGACTGATTTCAGTATTGTCTATTTTTTCATTCCTTAAACAGTGAAAGGCTTACCAGAAAACCCATGAAAATTATTTTCTTGGCACATAGTGAATACTTTTAATATATCAAGTCAAGGTTTTAGTTAAATGCGTTCATATGGTGTCAAGATTAGCAATTTATTAGAGAATCTTTACCTAATTTGATGTAATTGATGTTAAAGCCTTTTTTCCTTTGCCTAAATATGCAGTTTGTGTATTCCTTTTAAATGAGGATGAGAACAAAAGGATTTGTAGAAGATGTTTTTAATTGATTCCAAAGGGAATACCTACCATGGAATCTGCTGACGAGTTCTGGGGGGCTCTAGACTCCAATCATTCAGCATCTATATTTTTTAATGGCAAGATGCTACAATGCTAAAAAAAATGAATTTAAATATTAAGAACAGATAATTAATGTCTGCTCTCTCATAATGTCTTATCAATAACCACCAAGCCTCCAGCTAGGGCAGGGACCTCTGTATTGTCTTAGAGGCCAAAACTGCATAAAAAGCCAAGCTTCTATCAAGCTCTTTGAAAGCTTCAGTCAGGCACTGCATGTTAAATCCATGTTTTTCAGTTACAGGCTGGAGATATCAGCACAATATATACAACAGAGTATAAATTGCCACCCCTGGTTATTTGGGCATTTGTTCTTCCTCAGTTTTCACATGGGTCAATATTCATTCAAAATTAAATGGGGCTAATCCTTTGGCCAGCTTCATGGCAGTCATCCTCTTTGTGTGAAGAATCCCACTAACTCCAGAAGAACTAACTCTGTGTCTGAAGGTTGCTCAGAATTAATAATGATCAGCCTTGGCACTTGCAGTGTGATCCAAGGCTACCTTTGGGCAATAGGAAGCAGAACTCTTGGGATGCTGCTGGTATTGATTCACTATGTAACCACTGGGCAAGATGTTTAACAACATAACTTTAAAACAAACCCAGCAATGGTGTTATGTGTAACATAGTTGTGGCACGATTTAATGAATGCTTCATATTACATTCTGTTGATTCATCTGTATGAACTGTATTTTATTAGGATATGAATGGGTAAGCAGGAAGGTAGCCTATAGGATACATAAAATAATCCATCACTTCTCTTTGACAAGACAGGGACTTAGAAGAAGTAGTTCTTCTAGTTTTGGCTACTACACTCCAAAAAGAGCTCTGCACTAATTTCCGAAAGGCCTGAGGAGCGCAACAAAACCATTCAGAGGTGCAGAAAATATGATCTATCAGGAAAGTCTGACAGAAGAGAGGATGTACAGACCAAAACAGAGAAGACTGAGGTGCAACACACCAAGCTTCAGGTGAAAGTGAAAAGGAGACTGAAGTTACATGCAAGTAAACAATGTTTATTATATAAACAAGCAAAGCAACAGATTTTTGCAGGATAATGTGTTGTATCACTGGACTTCTTGAAGGAGAAGACACCTGCCAGGAATGGCAATTATAGTCAGTGTGGCCTTTGGGCAGAGGCAGAGTAAATGAAACTTCACACTGCTTTGTAGTCCTACAATTCTACAGCTCTGTGATTGAAAGACATTACATAAATGTAAATTACTTCTGTGTTACTACATTTTCACAGTCCTTTACCAAGTAGATAAAATTACTGGAGATATAGATATTATCTGTACATGGAACCTGTAAAAAAAAGTCCTATGCACTATTCAGTTGCTATGCCAGGATCCCACCTATCACTGCAAAAGTATATTAAAGAATACCCAGAAAAGCAGCAATTCTGTCAGTAGCTTAGAAAGTAGGGCAAAATATTCTGCTACTTCCACCTCGGCAAGGACAGATGGAGATGCTCTCTGTCCATACAGGCATGAGCAGAATAGAAGTGACCTGAAGCAGAAGGCCTGTTCAGACTGTCTGGCTGTGAGGTCCCAGTGAAATAATAGTTCACTTCTTATTTAACTCCTTATCTCCAAAACATTTGCAAGGCCTCAAGTATTAGTCAGGTAAAGATCAGACAGAGTATGCCTTTAAAGGGTGAGCAGATGGATATATCTGTTTGTTTGACAGGAAAACATACGGGTTGCTTGACCTGGCAAACATTTCTTGGTGCAGTGAAAGAATTGGACAAAATATCTCAGACAGTAACTGAAAAGCGTCCACCAGAAATAGTTCAATAATTGGTGTATCATGGTACAAAGCCCACAACAAAATGGGCTTGATAGTTCTAGCTCAGTTAAAGGAACATTGTTCAGCTTGATAACTCTGAAATTAGCTGTGCTACCTGTGCTAAATGACTCTGTCTTGCTGTGTTACTCATGAGAGCTGTTCCTCTTTTTCCCGTTTTTCTTTTCAGTGGAGCAAGTTGCATGAGAGTACACTTCAATGGAAGTAAACCAAAGCCAGTATTTTCAGAAAGGTATTCTACTCACCAGGGATTTTCTGTTTGTTCCTTCTCTCCATCCCTGTTGATAATTTTAGCAGGTAATTGGGCACCTTTATTGCCAAAGTGATACTGCAGAAGATAGCTATTACTGACTCAGGCCCAGCAACATACCTCCAGTTTCAGAATCATATACTGAAGTTACTTTCAACCTAAGTCTTAATTTAAAAAAATTAAAAAAATAAAAAATAAATCTAATCCTAGCCATCATAATTCCAAAAGAGAGATTTCATTCCCATGTCTAACACTTGCAGTGAGATCTGCTGATATCCTCTGTATCAGTAGCATCATTGCCTAGCACCTGGCATTGGCACAGAAGACAAAGATATTGAGCCTCATATCCATCAGAAGAGATAATCTTTATCCTCTTTCACAAAGAGATCCTTGAGCTGGTACTGGCCAATCTGGTATAACACAGCTCTGATTTCTGTTGGAAATATTAGCTCTAGTCCTAAAAGCTGTATAATTACATTAGCATTGTTCCATGCCTGAGGTAATAAGCTCTGCCTCGCTGCTGCGTGACCAGCTGAAGCTCAGCACCGCTCCAATTGCTGCACCCAAAGTGGTATCCAGCACTGGCGCAGCAATAAAAGCCTTACTCAGAAGAGTTTTTACTGTTTTCTGTTGGTGACACATTTTGACTAACAACAGAAACAGACAGGGAAGTTTTGGAAGTCCAGAGTACCTAACTTTGCCTGTAAAATCAGTAGAAACTATAATATTGCTGAAAATCAGATCCAGTGCCCATATCATGAGGGCATCTGGAATGCTAGTCACGCAAGTCTTGCTTACTCACAGCACTGTCTCAGGATATTTTTACAAAATCTACATTCTCAGCAATAAAATATGTGTTGCTATGGGGCATCTGTTTATGTTTTTATGTGAACTGATAATTACACTGGAGCTCCTTCTGTCTATAAAAATGGCAGAGTTTTTCAGTGAGCCTACAAACAAAGATCAGCTAAATGTAAGGACAATCCTGATTCTATATTTGAAAAAAAACCAATACATGGGATAAATCAGTGCAAACAATTTTACAGTCAATTGCAAGTATGAATCATGTGTTTGGCATGCGTGACAAAAAAACAGTTTTGTCCCTTTATAACCTTGTAAGTTAATTTCTCTTAGCTCAAGACCATATTACTATATTCACCTGCCAGCTCTCAGACCTCATAGCAAACTATCCTAGGCTGGGTGGATCTCAGCCTGCATTTCTTTGAGCAACAAATACCAGGCAAGTGTTAGAAATATGACGTCATTCGAAACAGATAGGTAGATGGGTAGATTTTATATGTTTGAGACAATTCTATTACGACATTCCCAAACCTCAAACACCGCAAAAATACAATACTTACTATGAATAAAAGAGCAAAAGGAAAGTAAAATAAAACAAAACAGAGTTACACTTAACTGACACTTTGCAAACTAACTCTGTGAGGCAAAATTCACAGGAACATAGAGACTCTTATGGTCCAGCTGATTAACTTGTGTTTGATCTTTTTGCCCCAAAGACACCCCAACACTACCATAGACACTGCTGCAGATGTTATTTGCTAACTGTCCCCTTGCTTACATCCCTTTGGTGAATCCAGTCACGCTTCATTGTGTGAAATTTGTCTGCCTCCAGCAGCTCACCCCACTAAGTTCTCTGAAAATGCTACCAATGGTCTCACAGTTATATGAGCAATTTCTGATCTTGGATTTTTGGCCCTGTGTCATGGAGAGTCCCTCTGAAACTGAACAAGGGTAATGCCTTTCCTTCAGAGCTGGCTTCCACATTTTATTTCAATCTGCCCCAGGTTCCTGCCTTAAAAAAAAACAAAGATGCATTTACAATCCAGTTATTTTGGTTAGAGGTTTCAAATTGTGTCCAGTTCATTTTTCCTTTAAAAAAGATAGGGTTCATGTTTTCTTACAGCTTCCCAACTTTATTCTGTTCTGTGTCCGATGTAATTGCTGACAGATTAATGCCCATCTGTCACAGTTCCACACTGTTCATTTTTAGTGAAAATATTCTGTACTCACTCTTCTGGGTGTTACAACCTGAAAAGAACCAAATCCAAATCCGTAATAATAACATTACCAGAATTAGATAGATATCAATGACAAGTCAAGGAAGCATTACATATGCATATATGTATGTGCTTTGAAACACCATGATGGGGCAGAGTAAATTACCAAAGGCTCTAGGATAAAAATGTCTTAATTTAAAAGTAACCACAAAGCTGAGGACCAAAGACTTTGAAATACAGGAAGAGATGGGGGCCAGAGACCCAGCAGACAGACACATGGATGGTCATTGATACAACCATGTGTAGCAGTCTAATGAAGCTGCTTATGCACCAGTACAGGCTAGGGGTTGACCAGTTGGAAAGCAGCTCTGCAGAGAGGATCCTGGGCAAGTGACAAGTTGGACAAGTTGACAATGAACCAGCTATGTGCCCTTGTGGCCAAGTAGACCAATGGTCTCTTTGGGTGCATTAAAAAGAGCATGGCCAGCAGGTCAAGGGAGGTCATCCTCCCCCTCTAATCTGCCCTGTTGAGACCACATTTGGAGGGCTGTGTCCAGTTCTGGTCTCCCAGTTCAAGAAGGGCAGGGAACTACTGGAGAGAGTCCAACAGAGGTCTATGAAGATGATCAAGGGACTGGACCATCTCTCTCAAAACAAAAGACTAAGAGACCTGGGTTTGTTTAGCCTGGGGAAGAGAAGATTGAGAGGGGGTCTCATCAATGCTTATAAATATCTAAAGGGAGGGGGGTGGGTGTCAAGAGGATAGGACCAGACTATTTTCAGTGGTGCCCAGCAATAGAGCAAGAGAGAATGGCTGGAACACAGGAAATTCTATCTCAATGTACGGAAAAAATTCTTTATTTTGAGGGTGGCAGAGCACTGGAACAGGCTGCCCAGAGAGGTTGTGGAATCTCCTTCTCTGGAGATACTCAAAACCACCCGGATGCATTCCTCTCCAACTTGCTGTAGGTGAACCTTCTTTGACAAGATAATTTGACTAGACGATCTTTGAAGGTCCCTTCCGACCCCTCCTATTCTGTGATTCTCTGATAATGGATAGCATAGATGGAGTGTCTTTAAAATCTATCTGTAAGACAGCCAGAAAGGTAATTGGTTGCCTTTATACTGTACTTCAGAATCAGATGTGCAAAACATATGGCTCAGACTTTATCCTGAACTCCTGTCTTAGTGCTATGGTAGTATGTACTTAGTACTACGGTAATACCATCTTATTACCATAAACGAAAATGCGTTTTGCTACCTGATTGTGCATGACTGATCTGGTTACTTGCTTTTGACCACTGGATTTTAATCCTGAAAGCAGCAATTGATGGAGGATGTAGCCAATCAGTATTTAGTAGTTTGAAAACATTTTTTAAAATACCAACTTTAAAAAATAAGCAACAGCTGTACAAGTGGGGAATAACTTAATTTGAATGGAGATGTCTGGTATGACCCAAATTTTGTAGAACTTAATGAGAGCCCACAAGAATATAATACACTCTATTCATTAAGAAGAGAATGCAAATTAATAACTTTACAACAAGCACAAGAAACAGTAAAACTAGTAATCAAATTAATTTCCAAACCAAGGGCAAATGAACAAACCACTGTTGAAACAGAATTGGACACCAAACATACTAGAACAACCACGAAAGGATTTAGGATCTTTCAACAGGAAAAACATACAAATTAGCTAGTAACTCTGGAGGGATAACCAGGATGAAACAGTGAAGATCAAACTTTAATTGATCAAGCAGCCCCAACAAAACTTGGCTGGCCTTTAATCAAAAATGCAAAGTAATCCAAAAGGTAAAAGTGTATTAAGCAAGGGAATGTGACAGGTCTGCAAGTTCATTTAAGGTGCTGGTAAATTGTTGGTAAGTTGTTTCACACTGCAGAACAAAGAGCAAATTAAAATGGCCAAGGGACATACACAAGAAAAGAAACTTTGGGGGACTCCAGCCAGGTTAGTGATTGAGAGCATTGGAGAATACTTACAAAGAGGGTTTCAAACTACCCATATAGGAAGGGCTAAACCAAGCTGAGAAGATGATTAAGCCCAGTAAATCCAGCAGCAATGAAGTTGGATAATTTTGTAGATATTATTTGAAGATCTTGAGAAATTTGCAAGAAGGGTGTGAGACTTAAAAACCTACCAAGGTAATAAAGGGGGAAAAAGCAACCTTCCCTAATCAGTGACTAAAGGATCAAAAACCCAGTGAGTAAACAGGATCATGGAAAAGGCTGTAATAGAAACAACTGTGTATCCAGCAACCAGGGCGAAAATGTTAGCCTGGTCCTAAAAGATACTGCAGACAAAAGCATGGGATGGCAAGAGGAACAAGAAAGGAATAGAATGAAGAATTGATTTATTGTTATTCTTGAAGGGATGTGAAAGCCTAGATACTTGAAGCCACTGTGCAAAGCTGAAAGATTTTT
Organism: Nycticryphes semicollaris; assembly: GCA_013400055.1. Lineage (NCBI taxonomy): Eukaryota > Metazoa > Chordata > Aves > Charadriiformes > Rostratulidae > Nycticryphes > Nycticryphes semicollaris. The sequence goes on along the minus strand of VXBJ01006458.1, from coordinate 2,334,227 downwards.
TTAAATTTAAAGAATTGCATACTGCACAAATCAATTTAAATATTTCTTTGAACACAAATTTTTGAATTGTCGGCTGGAATATACCTCGGGCTAAACCCATGCAGATAATGTATTAAAAATATATGAGTAGACTGGAAAGACAGAGTAAGTACCTAAGTAGTTTACTGAGAAGTGTAAGGGTAGTGAGTGGAACATTAAATATCATAGATCTCAGATCTGTATCTAATGCAGTTGCATTTATCATTGATGGGCAATGACATGATGAAAACATTCCTACAGGAAATGGAAGTTTACACATTTAAAAACATAACAAAGGAGACTCATGTTCTTTCTAACATCAACTTCTTCATTAGCTTCAAGTGCTATAAAAAGACCAAAAGAGTCCATCCGGATTATGACCTGGTCTGTGTGATGTGCTGATATGCAAAGCTTGTTACAAAATATAATTTTTCAAGGCTTAAAAGAAGTGAAAACGCAAAAATACCTGCTTTGGAAAACTTTATTTCAGAAGGTTGCACACCCTTACATGCAGCTTTACAGCATTATGATTGGGAAAGAGGGCAGTTTGTGTAGTGTTATATTGGGAATATTTTAAAATAAGTATGTATAAGTTAATGGCCTCACATTTCTCTTAAGCAAATACTAAGACATGGTAGAGGTCATAAATTCCCTAACTCTGGAGATACACCAATAACCAAAACACTACAAATCTGTATGATATGCAAGCATGTATCAATTTAGTAGAAAGATTCTTTTGTTTTCAAGGAGCTAATCAAGTAGCTTTAGAGATCTCCAACAATTGTTCTCCTGCTTCAGGAAAACTGCAGCAAATATCCATCAGCATGAAGGATCACTCAATGCAAAAGTTATCTTTTTTGGTCTGGAAAAAGCACACCCGTTATGTACTTTGTCATGTGGTATCTTGGCAGTTAGACCACACTTTGTAATTGAAAACCAAACTTTATCCAAAGATGTTTGGTGCTCTGTGCACTCAATCAAACGGATTCAAGTGCATAATCAAACATACAATTCTTCCATTACAGTAATTGGAAATAGCACACAGACTTTAGGCTGGTTTAAAACTACTCCAACAGGACCAACGGATGGAAGATATTACATTAAAAAATCTTATACCTACATCTACAGTGAATTATTCAATAACAGAATTCCAGCAAAATGAAAAGATTTAACAANATGGGTTCATATATCTTACAGTTCCACAGCATCTAAACTATTATTTCACCCACTTATTGTATTGTTAATAATACAGGCTGGAATTCTGCTACGTGTTGTGATAATACTTAAGTGTTTACCAAAAATTGTTTGCAAACAATTAGCAAAAGGTTAGTATCTGCTGACACAAGATCCAAGCATTCAAAATACACTGTCCAGTCATCAGGCACAGAGCAATAACCTGTCAGTGCAGATCAGGGTGCCTACGATTTATTCAAATTAATGATAAGACCAGTTACCTGAATATGTCCCTGTAAAGGAAGAGATGGTTGTAACATGAATGGAAGCAAATTCAAACCCCTTAACATGGCATTAATGAGGCAAATAGCTATAAATAAATGAAAATAAAATGTTGTATATGTATATGATTTGAAACAACGTGGTTGGGCAGAGGAAATTGCTGGTGGCTGTAGGATAAGGACATAATGTAGCAGAAAGCAATCACAAGGCTGTGGCAGAGACCCCCAGGAAACGCAGGGTATGGAGGCCTTGGAAGCACAGGAAGAGGAGGGGGCCAGAGACCCACCAGACAGACAACGTGGCTGCTCAGTGATACAGGTGTGTAACAGCATAATGAAGCTGTCTATAAATGGTAGCATACGTGGGGTGTCTTTAAGGTGCATTTATGATGAGACTACCACAAAAGTTGCCACTGGCTGCCCTTACGCTGTCCTTCAGAGCCAGGAATTCCCACTACATGGGTAAGTACTGTCTGTGTAGCACCATTAAAGGGACCTGTGCTTTGGCATTTGTCTAATGTTTTCTTAATCGTATTTGGCTGGTTTGGTTGTATGCTCTTGAGGACTGGCTGTTAAATTTAGATGCATGGGAGATGACTAGCTGAGGAGATGGATTAAAACTCTGGGGTTTTTGTTCTTTGTCTTTGAAGTTTGCAGTTTTTGAGGCTGTGTAGGTTAAGAAATCCAGAGTTCTAAGCATGAACGTTAACTTCAGAAGGCTAGTCTCCTCAAGACAAGGACGAATTTGAAGGGTTCAAAGGGCAATACAAATGAAAACACACTGCTTTAGTTGTGGTGAGGCTATTGGCTTTGGCACTGTTCATTCCAGAGTAATTTGTCATCTGTGTTAGGAACGCTGAGTTACTGGAGCATTTAATGTGATTGCAGTTTTAAAACAACTCTCAATATGAAATGGATTCAAAGAATCTCGTGGAGCTCTTCAGTAGAGAGAAATCCCTACTGAGTTGTATAGTGTTATAAATGGAGTGTCTGAGCTGTGACCAAATGTCCATTGCTAGCCAATGTTATTTTGCGGTGGATTGATCTTTTTTCTTTCAAAGCTCAGCATTCATAAATTGTTCTGGAAAACATCACAGTTATATGAAAAGGTCTATAGCAGTATAAATTTCTCTATGCAAAATGGTTGTTTAACAAGATTGCCTCCTTGAACTTTTCACATGATTGTGACAGCACTTTCATTTACTAATGGAAGTTTTATAGCAGATTTTCCCACTACTCCCTCATATCTGTTTACTATTCCTTTATGGAGAATACTTTACCAATTGGGTCTCTGAAACAACGAAAGAGACATTTGGTGACATTCCCAGACTGTTATGTGGCTTGATAGCAGGGCTGCCCAAGAGACTGCACACAGGGAACCCCAACCTTGTGGACTGCAACATTGGACTGCCCCAATGAGCCCGTTGACGTGGGGGTTAATTCAATAGTCATTATGGTCATTGCTGAAGAACTCCATTGTCTTAGCCCTGCGTAGATTCAAATAAGGAAGAACAGAAGGTTTGTGAGGAATTTTTTCTTGTTATTCATGGTGCAGGATGCAAAAGCTTGGAGTGTGGGTAGTTAGGTTTTACGGTGACAGTGGCTGTGTAAGTGAAAAAGGAAAAGAGAGGATTAAGGAATGAGTAGTTAGGAAGGCATCTGAGGCTTCATGCATCCAACATCCATCATACTGTAGCTGGATGAGTTTCGGAACTGATCAGGAACTATTTTCTTATCTCATCATGCATAGAAAGCATTCACTTGGTATTTTAGGAAACATCTCATGTATTCCATCTGGAGAATCCCTGGGTAATTTTACATTAAATGGTTGAATTCCCTCAGGGCAAGAAGTAAAGATGTTTTCAATTGCTTGATGAGGGAGAAGAGAGTAGAACGGAGAAAAAAATATCTGGAGAAGAGACAGCTAAGCATAGAGTAGCATTTAGAGAAATAGAAAAGAAGTGTGAGTAACAAAGGTGAAGGAATGATTTATTTATCTCTTATTTTTTCCAAGTTATATGTCTTTGTGAAGTCTCTGTTGTAAAAGACAAACCTCAAGTTTGCCTGATTTGCCATTTTTCATCTTGTGAAGGTTCATATTTTTTTTTTTTTTCGGGGAAAGACAGTAATATTTCTTCTAGCAAGTGAAGATTCTTTTCTCCAACAAGTTTGAAGTGTGAATGAAATTAAATTATTAAATGCTCTGACTTTGAACTTTGGTGAAAACTTTCATTTTTAAAGGCAAGTATCCTTTTTCTGAGTAGAAAAAAAATCTTTAGAAAATTTTAATTGTTTTTTTTAGCAGAAATGGTAGCTTTTGTCTTCAGTGAAGTTCCAAAAAATTCACAGAATCCTTAAAGTTTTTTTATCAGTCCAAAAGAATATTTTGCACTTTTCTAAATGTGACATGATGAACAATTTCTCAACTTTTGAGGCTGGGTTATCCTTCTGAACCAGGGTCATCCAAGGTCAATGCACTATCCTCAGTAGTGACAGTGTGAAGCTTATGATGAATCATTTCTACACATGGGATAAAGGCATTAGACTGCATTTTTCTTCCAGATGCACTCATTAAATTACACAAAAAATAGTGGGAAAAAAATCAGTCTTGTGGCACATGTCATGGCTCTAATTGAGAAGGCTTGTGCTTACTTTAGGATTGAATTCGATATAGTGGTTGTACATTGCTGACTGAAAACAGTTTTGATTCTGGCTATGTGGTTTCATAGCAGCAGCCTTCACTTTAATGCATACTGGCATTACTGTAATTAAATTTAATTCATAAAAAATATATATAATTTTAAAAACTTTTGATTTCTTATTCTCTCTATATAAATGCTAACACTGAAAGTTTTAAGCACAGCAGGAGCTAAGCAACTAAATATGCAGTCCTACCTCCAGACCTTTAAATTGCCTACTGTTTAGGCACATCAACTACATCAAAAGGACAGAATTCCGGCAGAGTATGTCCTCATTCATTGCTGTGGCAAGTGAGGAGATGCACGATCAGATTACAATTACACTATGTAAATAGAAAGGATTAGAATAGGACCTCAAAGACATATATTCTAGGCTTCTCAAGTAAAAGTGTTCCTAAATGTTATGCAAAATAATATGTGGCATTTAATCTTCTAAGAGATGTAAAGGAAATGTCTTCTACTTTATACATTTAAAGGGAAAAGTCTTTTGTTAATCACATTGGACAGAATTTTTATCCTTAAACTGTCAAGATGATAAAGGCATCAGCATACATTTAAATTCCTTACCTTGAAAGATGGGAAATGATGTATGCAAAAGAAAACTAGAGTGCACAAGAAACTCCTTTACCATAGAAGAAAGTGAATGTAAAAAAAATAGGTGTGTTTTTTAAGCTAATGCTAATGCAAAATGAGGTCAAGTGGCAAGTAAATCCACCCAACCATAAGCTTTTTTTTTTTAAGAAAAAAAAGGGGTTTTTTTTTTAAGATAGGAGTTATTTTTTTCTCTTTGCTTTTGCTTGTATTGATATACTGTGAAGGTCAAGAAGAGATTGATCCACAGAGGCCAGTAAAAGTTAGAAGTAATTTAATTAGAGTAGTCCAAATCTGAAATATCTTCTAATCCGATTATATACTTATTTCTTGAGGGAGAGTGTGTCAGTATCTATATTTGCTATAGGAAGACACTTTTTGTAACCTAAAAGAATTCAGTTATCAACTCTTTTTAAAAATGCAGAATGAGTCAAGAAAAAAATCTGAGTATTTTTTCATAGTTAAAATATAGAATACATTTATATTAGTTTATATTTCAAATTAATTGTGTGTGTGGTTTTGTATATTATATCTACATTACATAAAATAGCCTTGTTGAGTCCAAGTAAGCAGACACGCTCTCAGTTCGATGTGCCATGTGAGGATCCGTTTTAGTGCAGTGCTACCTATCTTATGTAGCTGGTGTGATTCATCATAACGAAAGACACACTCTGGGACATTTAAAAAGATGTAATTTTGTCTAACTGTCCTAACATTAAAAAGGACAAAATGTTTTCTGTGAAGAGGAAGAATGTCATCCATCAAAGATTTTTAATCCCGGCTTTGCCATGGTCAGCCTTTTAGGGTTTTAAGGGTACAAAATGTACATTAACTGTAAGTACAAAAACTGAGGTGACTCTTAACAACTGTGAAAGCAAATGAGGCATCATGTGAAGGTGAATATGCTGCAAATGAGAGCAGAGATGCTGGGAAGCAAATTGTAGTATCCACTGATGGGCATCACAATCAGCCTCACAGAGCCCTGAGCTGCAGAGAAAGGTCTTCTTTGCAAGCCCCAAAACCAGTAATGTTCCAGAGGTGTTTCTAAGGTTGCATCTCATCCTCAGCTAAGCAAGTATTGCAGCCCTTCCTGGCACAGTAGAACAGGATTTGCCTGAAAAGAGTTCAGTAAAAGTCCTGAGGTAAAGTAGATCTATGTGTAGAGAAGGCACAGGACTGTAATCGAATCCCTTCCTCTCACAGTGTCTATTTGTAGCACTGAAACAGAAACAAAGGGTTTTTTTTTAAGACTGAGCTATATTCTTTAAAATGTCCCTTCCTTTCATTTCTTGAATCCAGAGCCAGAAATAGCAGTACTGAAATTCTGTGAGAATGACCATCCTTGCACTTCTCAGAAATACCATCGCTATCTCTATGAAGTCTGTTCCTCTGAGATTTGGAGATGTTTTGCTGACTGCAGAGATCTGGATGTTCTTCAGATAAGGCATTGAAAGTTTATCTCATTACCAGATGCAAACCTCCACTCTAAGGTCCACCCATTAACAGGTTAGACTGCTGAAGTATGTTGAAGTATAACTGTTGGACAAATCTGGTAGGGTATCCTTGACATGAATGCTTGCAATGCTGCTTTCAAAAGATTTATAAATATGGATGGACTGGTGATGTTAACCAACATGATTAAGATGCTCCTTAAATCAATGCTATCACCGAATTGTCCACAAATGGTACAGAAATTATTTTATTTTGATAAATATCAGAGATAAAAAGCCCTGTGCACTGAATGCTGTGCCTCCTGAGCTTTTGCTTTTTCACCTTAGATGAGCAATTGGTACAGGCAGTAGTTTAGGGCTTACTTTAAGCAAGAACTTAAGTTCCATGTGCTCAAGTGCTTTGACAAGTAGGAATGAGGTTACTTATATTCTTAAAGATTTGGTTTGCTATTAGACAAAGAATTCAAAATTTGAAATTATATCCGTGCAAATCCCACCCTCATGCAACAGTTTCACAAATCAGGAAATGTGCTGTGCTTTCTGTAGCTTGCTGCATCCTGGAAAACAGAGAATATATTCTTCTGTCTCACTGGTTATTCCACTGGGCAATTGAATTTTTGACAACTTCTGGGCAGACCATACATTCCTATTGAAAAATATGCTGTCCTGATATAAACAACTGTTTATACCTTGAATATTTTCCTGGACAGTGATTTTTTTCTAAGCTGTTGATGGTATGGATCGCTCTCCCAGAGGAGTGAAAAATACTTTGCTAGGAGCTGTGTTAGTCCATGCTGAATGAGGGCTCTAAGAACAACCCTAGTGAGAAGTCACACGAAAGCTTTTTTAGCAAAGAAAAAAGAAAAAAAAAAAAAAAAAGGCTGGACTAAAAGAGTTTACACAGCTGTGAGTGATAAAATATAGCAGCCATGGCAACCCACTCTCCAGTATTCTGATAATGCATCAGAAATGAGGCTATTAGAATTATTAATTCACATTAGTGGCTATTAAAATTACTACCTGCAGATTCACAGCCTGAAAATCCTTTTCTATTTCTAAGAGAAGGTTCAATTGCAGAAGGAACCTTTTTGCTAAATAGGTGCACTGCATTGTATGCTAGACGTTATGGGAAGTCCAACAGATAATAAAGCTCACATTGAGCTTTATGTAGCTGCTTTGTAATGCAAGGGTAGCAGATGTAATACTTTATTCTTTTAATGATGGCAAAGAACCAATACAGCCCCAATAGCAGTAACAAAAACTGGACTCTCACTGGTTCCCTGGAAGCTTATACTAGAAAACCAACTTACTGTAGGGTATTTCATTAAATAGCAAGTGACATACATAATATTCTACTTTGGTAGGTAATAAACAAAGCCAACAGAAATCAGCAAAAAAACTTAGCCAGACCAATAGAAAGGTTTTATAGAGATGATGCGGTGAGACTCAGGGAGTCCTGTAGAGATTTGGCTACAGCCTTTACATCCCCCATTAACTTAACTCAAAATGCAATTGCATGCTGTTTTAAGTAAAAGAAGAAACACTATTACACCAAGGCCACAGCGGGAAATAATCATGGGGAACAGCAACATGGCAGAGAAAGAACATTTTATTTATGGAAATGAGCAGAAAAAGTAACACACAAGCTAGAAGCAGCCAAATAGGTACCAGTAAAAATAACAAACAAGCAAAGAACATGAGCTTGGATGACAACCAGTTTTTAGGAATTCACATCACAGTCTATCTCCTTTAAGATCCCATGTACCAAAAATGGATATGACATCCAGTGTTCTTTCTAAAAATTATCGTTCTCAGAAAGAGAAGACAAAAACAAGGGTGACTGCAAAATGAATTTAGCACATCCCCACAGGCTAGACACAGCAAATGATGTAGGCATACACGATGGAGCTTGAGTAGCCTTTACACTAAATGCTATTCTGAATTCTCTTTCGCGGTTGCCCTCTAAGTCAAGAACAGCCTGAATTCCTAAGGGACTTCATTTTTCTAACTCTCTTTTAGAGAGTTCCCTCAGTGCCTACAGACTGAGGGAACCCTATGAATAATGCCAACAAGTACCTGGAAACAGGCGTTTATCCACCCAAGCCTCCTTAGGAGCATGGAATCAGGCTCTCAATAAATACAGGCACTCTTCTTTTCAAACACAATGGCAATTACTTTCCTAAGATGGTAGTACTTAAAGTACTTAAGAAAAAGATGGTAGTATTTAAAGTCACGAATTAGAAGACCTGGGGCTGATATCTTCCTGGGGGTGGTTCAGGTGGACAAACACTGGGTGTCTTGATGGGAGTCTCCCCAACACTCTTGAGGCTGTACCTAGAATAGTTTGTTTAGTTTAGCTGTGCTACCAAAAAAACACCAGCTGTGGGTGCACTTATAATGTTAAGAAGGTGAACCTAGAAATTTGGTTTACTCCAGTTTGACAAAATCAAAGAAATATTAGCTCATTGGGCATGCCAGAAAATGTTACTGATGGTCCTCACAAGAGATGATTAAGTAGCAAAATTATTTGTCAGTGACATTATTTGTAAAGTTTCCAAAGAATACGATTTTGTGGTATCAGTACCCTGCCCTTTTCCCATTTTTCCTCAGGCATTCAGACAAACATTGGTGGATATAGTATTATTCATACAAATAACAGTATCCCTCCACAAGCAAAGGGCTTCATGCATGAACAAAAGTATTTGTTGTTTCTTTTTCACTACTTGCTGTTCATCAGCTCGAGTTCATGTCAGCAGGATGACTCATGTGCTTCTGTTTAGCATGTGTGCTTAACACTCAGCTGAGTGAAGCAGAGCCCACTGTGGCCTGCAGAGCCCAGCTTGCCAACAGAGAGGGGACAGAAGAGCTCGTGCCCCTACCTGCCCACTAAGCCTCCATTGGCAGCCTACTTGGTTTCCTGACATTGCAGCTGCCCAGCTTCTCTGTAACCACTGTGGGGCATGGGGAACCTCAGCTTGACCCCACAGGAGCAGGGTTCTTCACCAAATATCTCTTCTTTCCTCCTGATTTTTGTTTTTCCTTTTTCCAAATTACACCTAGGAAAAAAATATTAAAATATTAAAATCTTCTACAAGGCAAAATCATCTTTCTCTGTACAGTTTGTGTGGAATGGACTAATGAGCATTTATATTTTCCCTGCATCAGAAAAGCGATTTTTAGGAAACATTTGAGGTGAGACAAAGAAATTTTGCAGGAATGGGGTGCGGAGATCACATGAATCCCATTGGGCAGTAGAAAATTGCAGAGTCAAGAGCAGGCAAAAAACAGACGTGGAGACCTCAAAAAGCAGGCTGAAGGGGGCAGAATAAATAATGGAGGTGATAAAACATTTCTTTTTTTCTTCTCACATGCTATGAGATCACCAGTGTGACATGAAGAGCCCCCTAAAATTGCACCAGAGGATATATCCCAGAAAGAAGCCCCGTACTGGAAGCAGAGGAACAGTCCAAGTATCAAAATACATTACTATTCCTCACTAAAGTGCCCACAGTTTAAAGAAGGAGTCAAGTTTTGTAATAAAATTTAGGTGGCCAAATGGTGAAGAATACATGATGAAATTCCTCAGTGGGCCGAGGGAGGCCAAGTGAATGAATGCACAGGTCACCCCAGCCATAACTCCTGGGAGACGCTCTCCATGCCCCACACGTCGCCGCTCCAGAGCGGCTCTGCAGAGGGAGCAGACACTTTCACAGCAAAACAGGATTTCCCTAGGAAACTATTTCTGCTAACAGTATCATCTGACAGAAGTAGTTTCAAATCATTTGCGTCTTTATATTTCAATATTTTCAGTGTGTTTTTCTTCAGATCAAATCCTCTTTTAAGCCACCACAAAGGCGCAGCTTCCATACATTGACTAAATGAGTGCTGCTACTTTTAGTCATCTTGATTTTAACTTAATCTCATATTAAAATCTAAATGAAGGATGATTTCAATTTCTTCTTGGGGGCTGGAAGGAACAGCAATGTGGGACTGTACCAGCTGCAGCTTTAGAGCTTTATTTGGAAGGCTACAAGGACACAATTTATTTCCTTATGGATCTCAAAGGCCTGGACTAATTAGTACTTATTAGAAAACAAATTAGAAATGCATTTTATTTCTCCATATGGTGAAAACAGGAGCTACAGTAAAGGGACAGAATATCAGAAGCACTGAGATAGTGATTTGCAATGCATAATTTATTTGACTAATTTTGCCTTTTATGTTATGTCTATGCATTGTCTATGAACAGGTAACAACTTCCTTGAATGTGTCCATTGTACAAAACAATTTTTAAAATAACTTTTCCTGTGTAGTTTGTCTGTGAACAATTCATTGCATGTATTTGACCATTAAGTTTCAAAATTGTAGTGCCAAAAATTACAGATATGCAAGTGATGAAGTTTATTTGATAATGTGGATACTACTATGACCTTTTTTATGTGAGTGTGCTTGATTTGATTTTTTAATTTTTGGCAAGCACAAATTCTTCAAAATTAAATTAAAACTACTTGATTGCTAGTAAAATTGCTACTGAAGAGAAAACAGGATTAAGGAGAATTCATAATAGCTAACAACTTATCCTCACTGTTTTGTGAATGTTTCTCCCGTGGTGTACTTTACGTATGTAGAAGGTGATCGTGGTAGGTGAGTAAATACAGTGAAAGCAATTTGATTTTTAAAAGTTAATAAATACGCAGAGAAAAAAGAGAAGCGATCCCAGTAGCTACTGTCAGAGACAGCTTATGGCAACTCTGTCATAACTGACACACTATTTCTGTGATTGTAAAAGACAGGAACTTTAACTATTTTGAGGTTGGAATAAAGAACTAACTGCTTGTTATGCCTTGAATACGTTAGAAATAGTAACACTGATCACTTTGATCATCTCCTGATACTGTTCAGCTGACTCCAGCACAAACACCTGCAGAACACAGTCACATATATGGCTATGTCCTGGTGAGGTTGGACATCAGAGCATCTCAACTCCACAGCTTTTATCTCCCTTTCCGGAGTAGAGTATAGTGGCCATCAAGCTAAAGCTATGCTCCTCAGCCCAAATCTTGGCCTTGGGACTAATTAAGGTATTGAGAGATGTTCTTTTCCCAATGCTCAAAGCTCAGGTATTTACTTTCTGAGTAGATTAATATTCAATAGGCTTTTATAGGAACGGTTTCTAGTAGCCTGCCAACCACATTTGCCACAAAAGTCATGTCCTGTAGCAGTCAGTATTGCCAATGTGCTAGATGGGCTTTCATCATGCTCGCCTACAAACCAGGCTGCCTTAGGCAAGCAGGGGCAGAAATAGCAGATTTGTTCATCCCAAACAATTTCTCTCATTTGTCTGCTCTGGGTAATTTAAAACAGAGAGAATTACGCACAGATAGAAGTGAATAGAAGTAATTATGCCTATATGCATGCTGACCATGCAATTGCATGAACAATTGATTCCAGATCTTCCTTTTATAGCCCCTACACCTGGCTGACTCTAAACTGTCATCTTTAGACCCCAGTAGATGGAGGGCACATGCAGCCTAGTAAGACATCTAAACCCTTTGGAAACAACTATGTATCCTTCGCACTACTAAATGTTCCAAGAAAAGGCATTCTATACATTCCACTGGAAGAAGGAAACATAAAAAGAGTCTATGTAAGCATGACAATTTGGGGGAATTGATTTTATCCCTGGATTAAACGGTTTTGTTCGCTATTTGTAGATTCCAGTCAGACATAATCTATATTATTCCACTGAGAGGAAAAGCATAGAAGATCCGTTATCTTCCTTAAAATGTTTTTTGGCTAGAAATTGCTTCTAATTTGTATGATGCATTATTCCATCGATGTTATAGAACTACATGCTTAATTTATACAAACTGCAAGTATGCATGGATCATACGTAGTTTTACAAATTATGAAAGACTTCTTGACTTCTTGTTTTTCTCTGTTGATTCCCTTTACTGACAGGACAGAGCTCACCCTTCAACCACGTCTTTTAACAGCACTTTGCTAATCTATAGGTAGTTTATAAACTCTTTTCTCTCTTTGAAAATGCTTTCTCCAGTACGCTCCACATTCAGAGCTGTATTTCAAAGTTCCACTTTAATCCTTTTTATCTTTCTGATAACTTAGAGTATTGGTCATTACTTGGTTATGCTGGTCACATTTCACTGTTCTTCACTGAAATCTCAGTAGAGAAAGAATGCTTTAGGCAAAACGAACTCTGAACTTTTGTGTCATCAAAATCTTAATGTAAGTATATTGAATACAGCCTGCACAGCTTAAACTAAAATCATAAGAAACACATTCACATTATAAAGTTTGCACCAGCACACAAACGGAAGTTTTTGTGAAGGAGAAATTTAATTTCTCAGTTTTATTTTTACAACCCTGGGTACTCACTAAAACTAATAACAAAAAAAAGATTGAAAATATTTATATAAAATGCAGGAATGGCAATGCAGTGAAGATAACAATAAGAACTTCCTACTACCTCCTAGACAAACCATAATGCTTTTTACTGTCCATAAACTATTAAATGATTTGGCTTTCTACAATTACAAAGCTAGGACATTGTCTTCACATGCCATATTTGAATACTTACAGGTCATGATGACACCATAAAAGTTAATGTGCATACTCTTTTTTAAATACCATTACTACTCCAAGGAAGCAGTGTCTATCATAAAATTGTGTTTAAATTAAAAAGAGATATTAGCATGAGTTAAAGTGTCCTTTTCCCTGCCATTCTCTTAATATTTCATCCCTGAGGGTTTGTCAGAAAACTACGTTTTTTCTAAACCAGACATTTCTGACATAGGTGCTTTGTCTCATACTTTTCACATATATCCCCACATCATTATTACATTAAATCACAATTCTGTAGCGGATTTTGAGTTCTCTGCTTCACCTTCTGCATTAGTTATCAAACCTGCTGCTTCCTTCTGGTACAGACCAATTTCTCACAGCTTAATACACAAATTATTATCTTAAAATTCCTAAAGTGCAGTTCCACCATGGCTTAGCCACTTTTGCCGCTTTTAAAATCACTACTTATTAATGTTAATCATGTTAGATGCAGGGTTTTCTTAACTAGTGTAAGAGCTTAAGTTTTTAATCTGAGTCTTTTTTTTCCCCTCACAAATTTCCAGAAAATTGCTAGGATTAAAATACCATAAAGATTTTCTTTCAACTCCTGTGAGCCTGTAGCCCAGATTGCTTAGAAGAGAATCTTTTATGGCATTCAAAGGACATATGTGCATACTGATGTAAAGCATGATCTGTAGTACATGTGTGTCCACTCCATCAGGACATTTGCATGTCTTGCATGGTGCAGTTCATAAAAATGTAAGAACTGAGGGAATCGTGTTACATGCAACTGTTCCTTCCCCTCCACTTCATCCTGTAATGGTATTATCACCCATGTTTTATACACCTTTTGAGTTTCATCCTAGGTGAAATATATATGGCTTTTAAGCTGTGCAGACCCCAAAGAGTAGTGAAAGCAGGATCTCCATTCAGAAGAACAAAGGTGACCCTAACAGGGGGAGCCAAGCCAACCTACTTCATTGCAATTAATTACCTGGTAGAAAAGAGATGGACAAATGAAATCTTCACCCTCAATGCTCTCCAAGACAAGCAATGCCTCCATCTGTGGTCACACAGCTGGGACTGGGAGAGATAAATGTGAGCTCTTCTGTGGTAATATGTCAGCCAGTTTAAGCAGCAGCAGTTTTGAAGTTTGAGGAAAGACTTCATTCTGCAACCTGGATTTTGAAAGCAAGTTGAGCCCAAGTGCATTAAATCAGGTACTTCTGTTTCCTCATGATAGCATCTTTGCAAAATTATATAGCCATTGTTCTTCTTAAAAAATGCATATCTCAGTACTTGCAGTTCTGTATTTATCACATTGCTGAACAGTCCCCTTTCTAAGGGTCTCCAAGAAGAAAGATGAGGATAGGTGAACCAGTCTGGAACCTTAATCTGTCCTTCGTCCTTTATTTTCAGGTTACTTTGAGTTAGGGGAATAGCACAGAGACTCTCTAGTCTCACTAACTGTTGGTTTCTCCCTAGCAATGGGTAAAATCTCAGATGTCTGTTTCAATTTTTTAGATCAGTCAGCAGGCTTTGATACCCGTGGTCCTTGGTTGAGATAAACAGCATAGCTTTTATGCTATCACTCACTTGAGTGATTTTGTTCTTTCCTCTCCAAATATCAACTCCAGTTCCCACTGAACTCAACTACAAAACTGCTTTAGGCTTCAACTAAAACAGGTTTGGGCCCCAGGAGATGAAAGAAAGTGATTTTGATCAATTGCTCATATGCCCAAAGAACACTTTCACTCAGGTTCTGCCAGGCTATATTTTAGCGCCCCTCCTCTATGTGATGCTGAGAGAGATAATAACACAATTTGGGCTGTTGTGCTATCAAGATGCAGATGACACGCAGCTCTATGCCTCATTTTCATCAAACCCAGATGGTGCAGCATCTTTGCTTTGCCTGTGCCTGGCAGAGATTAATACTTAGATAAGGGCAAGCCGACAGAAGCTTAATTTGGACAAGATGGAGGAGGTGCTATTGTGTAAGAGAAAAGAAGCATGATCTTCTTTTCCCTTCCCATTTTGGAGGATTTTGACCTGGAGCGTGTTTGGATTCCTATTGCTATTTGAAATCACAGGTGGCTTTGAGGGCCCAAGAAAGTATTTCATATCTGCTTCAGTTACACATCTATCACATTTCTTCTTGGCTTCAGACAGTGCCACCTCCAATCCATGCCTTTGTAAATTCTAGACTTAATTATTGTGATGTGCTCTATATGGGGCTACAGATGAGGACCAACTGGAAACAATAGTGCGTGTTGAAACCAGCTGCTTGCCTGGCTGGCAATGGGAGCCATTGAGCACATACTAGATAGCTTTTCTGGCAAAAAAATCCATCTCCCTCCCCACCAAAGGGATGGGTTCCTCCCTGTTGAATCTGGCTCCTATGTTGAATTAGTGTTAAATGACCTGGGTCCTATCTTCTTGAGAAAATATCTCCTGCCAAGCGAACTCTCAAAGCAATTTCTGACAATATAATGTTAGAGCTCTAGAATTAAACAAATAGGAGGCAGTAGCAATGCTTTTAAAACAAACAGCTCTCAGCTTCAAAATTGGCTTCCCCAACTACTCCAACAGAGCCCAAATGTGTTAAGCTTGGCACAGTAAATGACCCTTCACTTTTCCCTAGCTTTGGATTATCACCATGCTTATCACAAAGGACTGGTTTGGGAATCTCATAGTAATTGCATCTGTATTCATGAGCTTTTTAACATCATCATTAATATTGCAGTAGAGTTATGGGCTCCCTATGAAATTACACTAAACTGACACCAAGAACTCAATCTAAACAGCCTTGAACTTTGGATTCTTATTTTAAAGATTCCATCCGTGACCCATTGCTTCTCAAAATGTGTGGTTCAGATAAGCACTCCCAGGATTCAATATTTTTCTGACCTGCCTCTTGGGTCAGCAAAAGTGGTTTGGAAAGCTCAAGAGAGTAGCCTTATTTATTACATTTCAGCACTTCTTTTTCTAGTTGTAGCTAAAACCAGGACCTACAGAGAGGAATTCTTAGGACATTAAAAAACTCCTTTCAAATTCCAGAAGGACTTTATGTTTAGTCCTAAAATGGGAAAAGCCTGTCACTTCTTATTGCAGCCAAGTCATCCATTACAGAGGAAAGCTTAAGTAGAATACCGCAGTCAGAAGTTATACTACTATTTAATGCAGAATACTGAATTATCTTGTCTTTTAGACAAATGTTGTTACCTGTATCCATGTCAGATAATGGTATTCTCCATCAATAGTGAAACTGAGAAAATGGTATAAGATCCTGAGGACCAAGCCACCACTTTATGAGAGTAACAGTGGCAGAATCTGTTTTTTATTATAATAGATCAAGTATCAAACTCTTCCCTCTGTTGCTCCAGCTGACCAGTTCAGACCTTGTTATCTGAATACAATATCTCTATTTCAAATACTCTGAGTAAATGGGATTTAGATGTAATTTATAATTCTTGGAAGGGAAAATATTTCATTATTTCCTATATAGACTACATATACCAATAACAATTTAAATTCCTAAAGATATGCAGGTGCTTGGATAGAAAAAGGAGACATTTCGATTCCTTGGTCTCTACTTTGCTTAATTGGATTTTACTGAGCATTTTAAATCGGCTGAGACTTTTGATCAAGTGCACATCCACCGTCACTTCCAAGAGCTTTCACAACACTACAGACCTGATTATCTATCTGACAGACATATTTTTGAATCTACTAACAGTTCCTTACCAAGATATTTTCATCAAAATTGTAAAACCTTATAAAAAATTCAAATGTTTTGGTTCAGTTGAGGCCCTCAGCTAGAATAATGTCATCTCATGTCTATACGGCATGGTGTTGTTTTTATTTGGGGGCTTTTAACACTACAGTGATAGTGATTTCAAAGGTTCTAGCTCCTTTTTAAGAGATAACTGCACTATTCTTGATTTTGATCTGTCACCACCTTGCCACAGTATGATATTCCAGGTTTCTTGTTTTGAGTAAATGTATTTTTTTTTATCATTGCAGCTTGATAAAACAGAAGCCCATTTTGAACAATAAAGCATAAGTAATGTATTTCTATTTTTATATGTTTTCTTGGATATGATTGCAATTTATGAGAAAAACCACTATAATTATGAATGCAAATGATTTCACAGTTACTGCAACAGATTTTGTTTATATATGTTAAACTATGCTGAGAAAGAGCCGGCTTTGATCTGGGAAACTCATTAATGTCTTTGCAAAACAGCAATCTGAACATGGTGTACAGCAGCGATAGTGACCATGTTTCACCAGGATGTGATTCAAACCATGCCAACTTTGAAATTCAGACACCTTCTCGTGTCAGCACCCCGAGGTGAATCATAGCAAAGATAGTAAGGCTTTTTTAATTAAATTGTTTAAAAATTGTGTTTCTAGTCTGGCATTAATAAGACTAATAATAGAACCAAGGAAAGGCAGAAGTTCCAGTGAAGACTGATGGTACATATCCATATCCTGTGAAATTAAAAAGGGTGAGTGCATTCAGCCCTTGATGTCCACTCTGCATTCTCCTTTGTAGTGGTTTGGACTATTCCCCTTACATCTGTTGAAGATGGAGCTTGGGTTCATCCTGGGGCCATCTGCCACCAAGGAGCAGTACGGATGAGGCCATTCCATGTTTAGCTATCTCCATCTGTCACCATCCTCCAACATTAACCCAGAAGACCTTGTACTCTCACATGCAACCCAAAATATTCACACAACACTCCAGGGCATGTGTATACTCTCCACATCACACTTATTAAAATCCCACTCTTGAGGCTGTAAGGCAGTTTCCTCATTAGCAGCCTGGCTTATGGACCCAGTCTTGACGACAAGTGTTGTTAACACCATGTCAACAAATGTCTGAGGAGTACTGTGTAGCCAGCCTGGGCCTCACAGAGAGAGCAATCCTCCTTTCAGCATGCAAAAAGAAAGGCCAGGAGGGGAGGGCTAGCCAAATGCCCCAAAAGAAACTTCAGGTTATTGCACCATTCACAGGCCGTACTGGTCGCACCTCTCAAGTTAAAAAAACAACAGTTATCCTGAGAATAGCACAAAGGCAATGTCTAAAAGACATTCCTTGACTTCACCTTGCCCAGTTTCCTGGTTTTTATCCATACTCATGGTTAACTCATTCATAATTGGCCAGGTGAGCTTAGAAGGGTCTAGCTATGCCTTACACAAGGCATAGGGAGTATCTGTGGGTGACCCAGCATACAGAGGCAAAATGGGCACCACACTGGGCAGGTTCAAGACCTGGAAGAGGAAGGCAGGAGATATGGCTTGAGAAGGGTCATCTCCCACTGCCTTTGGTGTTTTTCCAGAACTCATCATCACATAGATCGGCTTCTACTGTACAGTGAAAACATATACCTGCCCTTCTTACAGCAAAGGTGAGAACCACTCCTGGATGTAGTGGAAGAGCAAACTGGCACAGCAATATGGGATGGTGCCCCTTTGTCCCTCCTGAAAGGCACACTCCTCCCTCCACTGGATCCACTCCCCATTGCCTAAGAGCAGCTCATGCTGCTGGATGCTAAAACACTTCCTAGACCTTCTGCTAGCCGGAGCAGTTGGAAGCCCTGTGCACCCTGAGCTGGTGACACAGGGAAATCTCAGCTATCACCTACTAGCTGAATAATAGGAACCTGAATGGGAGAGGGATGATGAATCCTTTGCATGCCTTCATGCTCAAGACCCTCCCAGAAACCCTGCCTGGAGTAACTGCAGGGTCTGGTCCCTAGACATCGGCACAGAGACTGCTCTCCACACTGGGGAGCTGAGCATCAAGGTGTAGTACATAGGATCACCCTTTATTTTGATTGCTTCCTCTCCACATGGAAAACATGTTCCCCAAACAACTAGCCCTTCTTTTTGGTTAACTCTGATAGTTTTCCATTTGCTGGACAGCACAAGCTTTTGCAAAGATATAGTAACTGTCTGTACAGCTACTAAAGCTATGTCTGTACCAGTTGATGAAATGGGTCAGGGACTGTGCTCTGGCTTGATGGCAACTAGCTCAGAATTCTGTACTCTCAGCTTTGTCTGGACTTCCCATGGGGAATGGACCCTGGTCCATGCTAACTCCCAAACCTCACCCAGGCCTACATGCACTAACTTGCACTGACCAAAAACGTACTGAAATCTTGCTGTCAGTTATCAGTATTGCTCAGGTCCACACTTCACCTTAATTAGTTTATCAGTCTAACTATGGCCTGTTTAATAATACGCAGCTATTTCAAGTTGCTCTAAGTAGGGATTCGAATGACTGTAAGTTACAGAGCACTCTTTCCTGGTTCTATCCTTTAGAAAAATTAACTTTACTTTGGACTCAAAAATAGGTTGAAAACTAAACAAAATTATCCTTCCTTCTTTTTTTTTTTTTTTTGGTGCATATGGTTGGACTCGATGGTATCAAAGGTCCCTTAGGTCCCTTCCAACAATGAAGATTCTATGATTCTGTAATTTGGTTTAATACATATTAAGTTGAATTTCATGAAGGGAGAATTTTCCATGGGGCAAAGGCAAGGAGCAGAGTGTCCCAGGAAAAAAATGGCTTATTTTAATTAGTATTTCTCAGGTAAATCTGATTTGTTGCCAACGAATTCTTTCTTTCCAAAGTTTGTAATATCTTCCTCTTCAATGAGAGCTGATTATGGCTGTCAGCATTGTCATTCTGGGGCAGTAGGTCAATAGGCTAATATCTTGGCTAAAGGACCTGAGTGTGCTTCACTTGGCAACACCGCAGCGTGCCGCCAGAATGCAGCAGCAGATGATAATAGTGAGGTTAACTTCCCCAGTTACTCTCCTCTTTGCCAAGGAAAGCATTACACACAAATATCCCCAACATCCTTTAAATACCTGATACTGTCCTTCGGCTGGGTTTTAGCATCTCCCTGCAGTGTTGCCACCATGTCTAGAGATACTAAACTGCTAAGCTACATTTTTATTTTTGAAAGCAGTCTGTGTATAAAATGTTCAGATTTTGTCTGCAATAGTGTGGGTCTTTGGAAGGATGAGCACCAGTTTGTCTCTGGTCTTCCTTAGCCATAAAAAAAAAAAAAAAAAAAAAAAAAAAAAAGAAAGATAAAATTTAAAATCAAAACTGGTTTGTCAACGCTGTCTCATCATGAGCTTCATAATTTTTTTTTCTCCAAGTACCACATTTACATAATTAAGAACCATTCATGCACTTTGTTTTTAAATTTTAATTCACCTTAAACTCCGCAAAATAGAATGTCTATACTTCACTTGAATGGTGACTTGGAGAGATTCTGAATATACCGATGAATGCAAAATGTATTACATTTATCCTGATTGCACCAAGATCATACATGTATGCCACAAAATTACCATGCAAAACAAAAATCAAAGCAGTAAATAAAAAAGAGGCATTTTCAATAAATCCAGTAAGCTCCCATCACTCTCAAAAATGATATTTTAATTATATTCAGGGAGTGATACTGTGCATGTCAAAAAATCAATTTTATTAATTTTCTAACATTTCATCCAGATACTGTATCACAAAGGTCTGGCAGCCCTTTTCTAATTACGGGTAATTGGGTGAAAGAACATTTGAATTTATATTAACATGTGAACTTTCTGCATGAAGGATGCAGAGCTCTCCAGCAAGACGCTCAGCGTTTTACTAAGGAGCTGAAAAAACATCAGCTCCTATTCTGTGTTATGTGACAGCTGAGGTTACTCCATCTTTTATAAGAATGCTCCGTATCTTGCAGCATTCATTTAAAGTGGGTTCTTGGCCATTGGTCACAGTATGGCATTTTCTGTCTAGCTGAAATCATCTTCATTCCAGTCAATAAAAACCAAGCACCTTTTGGATTCACTATGTGCAGTTACCAAGCTGTTAAAGTGGGCTTTGACCTTTTTCCAGTCTATATGTGGTACCTGGGTTTTGTCTGTTTATTACTCATTAAAGTTTTTCTGATGGAAGAATTTGCCCCAAAGGAGGAGAAAATAATTGAAGGTTTTATGATAACGCTATGGCATGATGAACAAGCCATGAAGGAAATCTCAAAAACAACATAACACAGAAATGTCAGGGAGTTTCCATTCAAACACAAATCTCACCAGAATAAATCAATGACTGTTACTAATCAGTCTGAAATAATCTCAAAGAACAAAGGTGTGCATAAGTTTATAACTACAGGGATGAAAAAAGAGACAATGTCATATTTATAAATTCGGCAATGTTGACAAAGAAGCTTCAACCCAGTAAAGCCAACGGAGCAGTTAGGAACAAAAAAGCAATGTCTCCAGATAGATTTAGAAAAACATGGAATTTTTTTTTTTTTCACAGTAAACAAGATGTTCTCTGGCAAATGATATGAATCCTTTGTCAAAGCTGTCCAGATGGCCTTTGCAAATAAAATACTGCACACAGCAGTGACATACTTGTTGGGCAGATAACTTACAGATTTGGAAACAGCCTGTTGGAGAGCTTCTTCATTAAACTAATAATGTTTCTGGTTATTTGGTTACAAGAAGCCAAGGGCCTGGTGACAATTTCACAAAATGGAAAGTTTTAGCTGCTATGACAACCTGGACAACTGTGTTTCTCCTCCTGACAACCTGTCTGAATTATATAAAATCATGAACCCACAATGAAAACTAGATTCCAGAAAAGTCTCTAAGAAATGTAAAGCCATACCTGCAAGGTTACAAGAAATCTAACACAGTGATTCTGTTACCCTTTTCATGAAATAAGACTGAGAAGGCTGTGAGACATGTTGAAAATTGCTTTGACATTGTTTAGAAGCTTCTTTAGAAAACTTTTTTTTTTCCAGAAAGTAGGTAAAAATTAAGTCAACTTTCCTCAAAACAGGAGTTCTTCAGTTGACTTTATTGGCAACTAAATATTCCCAATACAGGTAAAAATGCAGTATAAAAGACAGGAGGTAGGAAAAAGACAAACTCAATAAATTTCCAAGAAAGCTGAGGCCTTTTAAAGCATAATTTCCCATTCAGTCAGCTCTTATTCAGGCGCTCTTCTACTTTCTTTTTTACTTTTCTTGCTATATTAGAGAGAGTCTGCCAGTCCAATTTTCTATCACTCCCATGGAATTTCTTTGCCATCCCTCTACTGCACCCAACAGTTTCAGATTTTAAAAAAATTTCTTCCCCTATTCCATAGCCAAAATGTCTTTCTGTTTAAACTGTGTTTGCTTGATAAAGTAACAAAACAAAATATTACTCTGTGGGGTTTTTTTAAAGCAATTTTACAAGATGCAACATTTCAGAGCAATTTCTCTACAAATGTAGCAATAAGGAGAAACTATGGAAAGAAACCAATGTTCTAAAAATGAACCCATTAGACTAGACCAGTTCTACTTCTGGCTTTCAACTTTCAAGCCCTGGTATGAAACAAAATTACCCATGTAGAGCCTCATATCTCAGTCCATATTCTTAATGTACAAGACCACCAACAACAGACATATAAACTAATTCTGTTTAGTTTATTTGAATAATACTCCTACCATTATATGTAATCATCTGAATAAAGATCTGTGTGTTAGGGGTTGCTTCCACCTCCTCCAATGAAGCTAGCTGACTGGAGGTAATCCATTGCCTAAGAGTTAATCCTTCTGAACATGATTCCCTGAATTTCTAGTTAATCCACTATAGTCTACAAATGGGTTCTCCATTTCATGTATAACATCAAAGTGTGCCAATGTAAATGTTCTCTAGTTAATAAATAACCCAAACAAGCATTTAGCTGAAAAGCCATTTAACATCAGCTGTAATAAGTGACAAAGAAAATTATGATAGAGAACATCTCTTGAAGAAGATGAGAGACGACTGAAAAAGGGAATCTGATCTGTAATGAATGCAGTACGGCTGCTTGTTTACAGTGATTGCTGCATTGTAGCTAAAGGGGGTGCATGACAACCATGCAGTGTCATTGTGACAGCTTCCATTTCCCTAATAACCTTGCATTTGTACCCTTCCTAGTATTATTCTATCAGATGTAGCATGTATAAAGTAGTGCATATAATTTTCAATAATACGATATAATGATACAGGCCTATACAGATGAATAGCTTGGATGAGCAGGACACTAATTTTCCAGCCAAAACCAGAGCAAGACAAGAAATACAAAGACACAACTAGCATTACTTTCGCCTACTTCTTAATGATTATAGACCTTCAGTCTGGCAAAGACTTATTTTGAAAGGAACTGATTTTTGGCTTTTTGTGGCAGTTATCTTAGTCTAAACACAGACATTGATATACCCATTGTGCAACCAAATGGGAACAACTGAAGTTGATAAAAACAAGTTTATAATCTAATGGTCCATTTGTCATCATACAGGGTCTGCTTTTCTCCTTTGAAGTGAGTGGGATTTTGTCATTGCCATCAATGGAAATATGATCAGACTCATGGTCCATATGGGTGGATTTGCTACATATTACTTCCTTCAGCACAGAAACGGCTACATTAGAACCCCTTGAGTTGATCAGGAATTATTATTAAGGACACTGCCATAAATCATATGCTGTATATGTCCCCCACTTCCTATTTCAGATAAAAAGCAGATTACACTGAGAATATACAAACATTACTGAAGAAAAGCAAAGCAGTGGGACAATCTGGAAGAACACGGTGACCAAGCTTAGACTTTGGCAGCTGTAGCAATGCAAGAAGAGGAATTAGGCCTAGGATAGACCTGACAAGCTTGTTGTCAAATTGGAAATGGGAGTAGAATGATATGTGTGATGATTTGCCTCTGACACAGATGAAAACATTTGACTTTTGATAATCAGATAATCAGCTAATAAAGCCTTGGGCTGTGCTAATTTGTTGGAGTGGAATGTGTTTAGACAGGATGATGAACATGTTTTGATAAGGCATTTGTGAGACAGCACAGTTGTGATTCCAAGGAGTTTGGTAAGATATTTGTAAGTCACTCTAACCCTAACAATATAGTCAGTGTGGAAATTATGTAAATGCAAATGAATCTGATCTCTAACAAATGGAGTATAGAATCTGGGTGTATTTTGCAATACATGGCCATATGTAAATTTAAATTATGTATAAATCAGATGGCATGGTTTATAAAAATACATGTATTTGCAGTGGTTCTTTAGAGAAGGGTAAGATGTGCAGTAAAAGAAGCATCATTTAGATGCATGTGACTGTGTGCGGAAAAGAGGTGTAATGTGAGAGGACAGGGTAAAAAAGCATTGGGTGTGAGAGACTGAGTAGGAGGATAAAAGATGTAGGAGATAAAAGGGTTGAGAGAGGAGAGATATAGACAAGGGAAAATGTATGTCTGATCTTAAAGATAAGGGTAAATAGCTTTGGTTCAGTACAGTAAGCAACAGGAGGCCAGGTAGTGATTCATACAGCCAAAGCAACAGGAGAGGAGATGACACAGAAGCCTAATTTTGGAGAGACTATTGGAGAAGATAAGTAAGAAAAGGGAAACATGAGAGAGAAGGTTATAAATGAGCACCAGACTATATATGAAGATACTAGTAGGTACTGGTCATTAAGCAAATATATTTCTATTCTCCACTAAATATTTGTAGGAAGTCTCCATTTTCAGGCATTTAATATTACGGATGGGTGTAATTAGTTGTGTTTCTTTTTCAAAATACCAAATAAAGGTGTCTTCAGCCATGGATTAATCATTTGCCAAACTTAGCTTTTAATTAAGTACATTACTGTGCTATATGAGTGCATAAAGGAGTAAACATCAAAGTTACTCTGTTCTACTACTGCTAAAATGTGAAAACTGTTTTTTTCCTTTGGAATTTTAAGTTTTATATTACATGATTTAGCCCAAGGCAAATATTTTTTATGGCTGAATTATAAAGTTCTTGAGAAACAGGTTTATAACAGAAGTGCAGACAATCTTCAAAAAAGCATTATAAGAACCAAGTCAAATTACGAGGCAAAGATGGGCCTGAACCCAAACCCCAGAGCTAGCCACTCCATTAACTTTTACATACTCTGGATTCAGATTCAGTCTTTGTAACACTAACTCATCCTTACCATAAAATCCCATTGCTGATGTGAAAATGGAGAGCTGAACAAATGTGTAAGCAGTTGCAGGATCAGGACCTAAAATACCGTGACTAAAATGTGAGAAGTAGATTATAAAAAGAGACTGCTGAATGTTTCATTTGATGCCAGTTTATATTCAAGATGATTAAAGATTAAACATTTTCAGATATCTATATGTAAACCAAGGATAGAATGTCTTCACTCATCATTTCAAGGGAATTCATACATGGAAGAAACCTGTGCTGGTATCTGTGAACCGGAGAGAAGAAGATGGGCAGGAAAACTAGACTAATGCCACTCACATTATGATAGGAAAGGACATGAATGTACCACTCTGCTCTACTTCCTAGGTCTTGAGAGTTCAACAGAAAAAAAAAAAATTCCCAGCGTGAAATCCAAAATGCCCATGAATGCTGAAGAAGGGCAGAAATCCTCCTCCATGGGCCACGTTAGCCACAAGAGAGGCCATTCCTGTTCAGCTATCTGTGCAGCCTTTTGCACATCTCCCTCTCCGCAAGGGGAGGAGGCACTGACATTTGAGACATGAGCATGCTGAAATAAACCTCGCTATATGGATTAGTGGTTACAAGGTAGACTGAGGTGATTAAAGCAATCTTCGTCATTAGTCTTACAATTTATCACATTGTACCATCTTCACTAATGTATATGTTCTGTCTGCATTTAAGTGTTTTTTCTTTCAGAGAATGGAATGTGTTGCAGTACAGGAATGTCTTTAAAATATACTGGCTACTAACACGCTGTGCCTGCAACTGTGGAAAGTGACTTGTTAATCTGATAGGAAAACAAATGAAAAAAATACCACTGTTGGTTGGTTGGTTGGTTGATTGGTTGGTTGGTTGGTTCGTTGGTTGGTCTGGATCTTCTTTATGGCATACAATTGAGAACAAGTATTTCCTCTCTGCAGATTCATGGAAATCACCTTGTGGACAATGCTAATGCCAAAGGGAGAGAGGCATCATTGTCATGTGCTAAGTGTAATTTGTGACATATACCCTCTCTGAGTACCTGCTTACTACTTTTCACTTACAGAATTAATCTTGGCTTCTGAGACTGACTTTTTAAAACAAACATGTATGCATACACTTCCACAACCCCCCAGTAAGCTACCATCAGCAGGTAATTTCTGTTTTCAGAAACAGATGTACTTTATTTTAAAACCTATATTGTCTCTTAGTCAGTCGCAGGCTACTATGTGCTTCAGGACAGAACCAATTTATCTCAAGGACTGTCCAGCAGCATGAGAGTTTTAATAATCAGAGAGCACTGTTAACTCTCCCCTTCCCCCTTGTTCTGGGAACTTCTCTAAAAGAAAAAAATAAAGGGGGCTTAATGCGCTACCCATAAAATATACATCCAAATCAATCAAGGAAATGCATGAGCATTGCATATGTTGATCCAGGGACTGCCTAAAGACAGGGAAATGAGACTGAACCCAATAACTCAGTCAGACTAGATCCAGCCTGCCTGGTTTCCAGCCTGCCTGCAGACACGGGCAGGGGCAAGAGCAGGAGCAGGGGCAAGGGCAGGAAAGCATGATGTGGATGGAGAATATAACAGGGCCAGACCACACTTTAGTGCATGAGGTTACAGAACCGCAGTGACAGAAGGTGAATGTCTGGTGAAAACTCAGAAAGTAGTGATGAGAGAGTGTGCAGTATGAAACCAGCAGACAGATTTCCTACTGACTTAATCTCCAGGCTTCAGCTGACCTTAAAGTCAGAGCTTCAAAAGGGCAGCAAGGGAGAGTGAGAGTGGAAGGCTTAAACTTCGGACTGGAGAAAAAGGGATGGAGGAGACTGAATCTGTGTATGATTTCTGATCACAGATGTAACACATTTGTAGTTAATCTGTGTGGCTGCAGACATACAACTATGTTTGAAAACTATTTCAAACACAGTTACATCTTCAGAGTGGACAGGGATTTACCGCTGTGGCTGCACTGGGAGGATGACCGTGCCCCCAGCAAAGCCCAGATCTTTTCCCTCTGCATCCTTCAGAAAGACTCCTCATGGAGCAGGTCCTTTAACAGGCCTTTTTTTCCTGATGAAGCGTTAACAGAGTTTGCCTCGGCTGTGTACCAGTGACAAATTGTTTTCAAACTCTGCTCTGGGAGATGAGAGCGGCTGACATCCACCATTGGCCGCAGGTCATTTTCCTAGCACAGACCCATCTTTGGGGACCATTTAACACTGTGTTTCAGCTTTCAGCCCTAGAGCTCTTCCTCTAAGCCCTACCCCAGTGAACAGATTGCCTCCACTCAGAGGAAGCAAAAATGCAGGGACAGCCTGTAAGGCAGGGCAATGGGGCAAGAAAGGGACAGACCTCATAGCTGGTGAGCACCAGACCATGCAGCCGAAGCAGCGGGATTCAGAGCCCGCTCTGTCCCCACTTTGTACCTGTCCCCTGGTGCCAGTGGGGAGAGGATTGCTCAGAAGGAGATATACAGTCCCCAGTGGGGACTTCATGCTGCATGGGGAGCAGAGCCAACCCTGGGGGACACATCAACTGCTCAGCCCCTCAAGAGACTTCATGAGAGAAAGACAAACTGAGGAGTCAAAGCAGCAAGAGAAGCTGAGAGAAGGGGGAATGACAGCCAGGGCAGGCAAGAGGGACGGGAGGGAGAAAGTGCAGGAAGGCCCCCCTAGAGATGCAGAAATGCAAAGGGACAAGGGCAGCGAGTCCAGCTGAGCCTGCCACCTGGGGATTGTCTCACAGGGAGTCCCCACAACTCAGCCCATACCAGTGTGGCCAGCAGCCCCTAGGGGATGGTGGTGTCCCACTGGGGGACCGCAGGGACACGTGTGGGGCTGGGTGCTTGGCTGCATACTCTCAGGAGACAAAAAGAGCGGGTTTGGAGTGGCAGGAAGGGGTGGTGGGGGGGGTGGGGGTAGTAAAACGACAGAAGAAGAGGCCCAGGAGCGGACGGGACAGGGTGCCCGTGG